>JAESVK010001301.1:1872272-1967202 GCA_017140935.1 Hamamelis virginiana
TTAGATTCATCCACCATTCTTTCATATTTACCATTCATATATACCCACCATTCACATTTATCCACCATTCATATTTACCCACCATTCACATTTTAGATGTCACCCAAGGGTGTACATAAATTCTCATGCACCCTTCTTAATTGATGACCACATGGCACATTTTATTGCCCAATGGCAAAATGCCAAGTGTGCAATAAATAAAATAAAATAATAATAATTAAGAAAATTCTCATGCACAATAATGCATTTCAATTATAATGCATTACTCCACCACTTGTTGACACAATAATGCATTTCAATTATAATGCATTCATAATATTCTCATGCACCCTTCTCAAAAAGTGTCCACATGGCACACTATGGCCAATAACAAAATTCCATGTGTGCAATAATAATAATTAAGAAAATTTACTATTGAAAATTTCGGGGTCTCACAGGTCCACTTTCTTAATACTATACTATCTAATTTTTTAACAAACCAACTTATTGTTAATTTGAAAGTTCTATTTATATTTTTTTTAATACCTTATCTTCAACACTAAATTGAATAAATTTTTCCAAGATAAAATAGGTCATACCAAATGGTAGTGAAATCAAAATGGGAAAATATTGGAGCAAATCAAAGCATGCAGAGAGCTTATAGAAGGCATCGATCTGGTGCTGTAAGGTGCTACATATTCATAGGGATCGGAAGCAAACTCAAGTGCTCATTGGCTTGCAAATTATAGTCTCACCCATGATCCAAGGTTGAGAAGGCATTAAGCCCGGATTTGTTTGATTGGTACTTTGTTTGAGAATTGACCCTCTATTTTAAAAAAGAAAAAAAAATCAAGTTTAATTGATTAAATTTTTATTCTTTTCAGATAATTCCTTAATTGCAAGTTTAATAAGGCATCTCAATCATCCAATCTTAGAGTATCTTCAATGTATTCATGCCATTTGACATGTGACAATGTCAAAATTTGACACTTTGAATAATATCTGTTCACACTAAATTTTACCTGCCAATGAGGATTGGCCATGTGGAGATGATCTGGGATTTAGCTAGCATAAAAATAGGAAAATTGGTTAATATGTAAAGCTAGCTAATTAGGAGATTAAGATAAATGAAGACACGTGGCAGAAGTCTAAGCTGATTAGAGACTAAGTCAAAGAGGAGATTAAGATAAAGAAGTGGGACACATGGCAAGCTATTAGAGGAGATTAAATTGAAAGTTGGTTACAATTTGGATAATGGCTAAGGAGGTTCAGCCATGGTAGAAGACCACATTTGGAAGGAAACCGTGTTCTACCAAAAGAGATGCCCACGTCCAGAGAAGTTGGCCATGTCCAAGAGAGATGACTGCATAATGGGATGATGGGGAAAGCCATGATCGGGAAGTTACTCAATGACAGTTGGAAGACCGTGGAGTTATAAAATGAAGAAGAAATGCAACGTTCAAAAACCCCCAACAACTTCAACAATCAAACGTCAAGTATCAAGACTTGCAATTTTCTTTCAATCAACTTTGTTCTAGCTTTCAATTTCGTTCAGTTATTGTATTTATTTTTGTATTTACTTCTGCATCCAACATCAATTTCATTCAAACACCTATCATGACTTTCAAAGGATTGGTAAGCTTAGCATTTGTAAGTATTTTAATTCCGTCAATGAAGTTTAAGTCCTTTTCAATTTGATCTATCTTATATATCTTTATTATTGTTCACTGATTGTGATTTCCTGTTTAAATCATTCGCTTTAAAGACCCATAGGAAGTAGTACACCTGACTTCCCCATAATCTCCTGATCGTAAATATAGCGACCTTCTAGGCCTTGAGATCCCCGGTCTCAGGTTTTCACCTGTCTAGTTAGGTGCTTGAGGTCGTGTTCAAACGATCTCTGGACTTTAATTAGTCCTGGCACGCCCGCACACACGCATATCACGTGACGATAGATTTTTAGCCGAACAATATCAATGCCAAATTTTGACACATATATTCTAATGCATTAATAATATACCTTGGCATTTCTCATTTTTTGAATCTAAAGTACGACGTGACACAAATGATATATGTTATTTGATGTATCAAGTTTGGTAACTTTATGTGTTATTGCCAAAATTTGGCAACGGAAATGGCACATCATTGAAGCAATCTATTTGAATGTCAATACCAAAAATTTGGCACTGATACTTTAAATGGCATACTGGTTGAGATGCTCTTATAAAAATAATAAAATCCAATTCAAGCTAGAGGAAGCAAACATTATTCTCCACTAATCTAGTACAAGAGTTTCCTCAACCAGTGCAGGACAATCCAAATCCACAATTCAAGCATAATTTTTCAGGCAACCAAACAGATTTGAGAATAATTACAACAGTCCAAGCAGGTGGGCTCTACAGCTCGTCCTGGTTTAAAACTCATGATCTCTGTGTTGAAAATTAAAACTAGAGCACACTGCTTCCAATTTCCCCCGCCCAAACACATCCCTAATACTGGAATTTGAATTTCTCACACTATTCTCGAAAGGTCTCAACATTTATCTTTGTCCCCATCTCGGCTACTTCTCACTGAAATCTCTACCTGAGCAACAACGAAAACCCCTTTGAAAACATCGAAACCCTAGAAATCCCCCCATTTCAATCGATCCATCGAACTCTTTATTCCATCTCTAATGGCGAACTCTGACTCTAATCCATCTCTGCCTGTCGCTGCTCCACTCTCATCCGTATTCCTCTCTCTCTCTATATATATATATATGTGTGTGTGTGTGTGTGTGTGTGTGTGTGTGTGTGTGTTTATATTCTTGAGATTAAAAACTTTGGCTTCTTGTGGATATGAACTCGTAATGTGGAATTCGAAATTGTGTTATTGTGAGTTGAAATTTTGATGATCTGTTATTTTTGTATGTAGAGGAAGGAGAATGTGACACCGATTAGCTCAAAAATCACGGTATGTTTGATGTTTTTAGGTTATGTTACTTGTTTAGTTATTTTTAAGTTCATTTCTAGGTTTTTTTTTTTGTTATTATTAATTTTTCCCCTTTAATCTTTGTTTGGGAAGTTGGAACCCTTATCAGAACTTCAATTTTAAAAAATGAAAAATAGTGAAGGGCTTGTCTAACGTTATTAAATATGATTATTTTTCTTCTTAGGAATTAAGTGAGTCAAGGTCAGAGCTGCTTACTAGAATTCAAGGGTTGAAACAGGTGAATTCAAATATTGTGTTTTCATTATAGTCACTGCATTTCTGATTTATTTTTGTTTATTTTTTATTTATTATTATTTTTTAATTTGGTATCCCCCCATCGCATGTCTTTTTTTCTGGTCATTAAATGTTATGATTTATCCTTTAGGATCTGCAAAGTTGGAGATCAAAGTTAGACACCCAAGTTAAGGTCTACCGCGATGTAAGTGTTGGTTGTTTTATCCCAATATGTCATTTTATATATTATCCAGTAGAATTATAACTCATATTTGAAGATGATGCGTATAGATTTTGCTGTAATTTATTTTTATTTTTCCGTATCTGGTCCTGAAATATTTTTGGTGGAACAGGATATTCTCGTTTATCCATAGAACTGGTATAAGATTGGAGTACTTGTTCTCTGGCAATGTTTAATTTAGTTAATATTAAATCTCACTATTTGCTGGATTGTTTCTTTGGACAAACTTTTCAAACTTAGAGCTGTTTAACGGAAAGCCTTACTCTTGGGAATGAAATTTGTTCCATGTTTGTCTAATTACTTCACACTGTCTTTATCAGCTATGGTAGATGGCATTAGGAAAAATTAAGAATGGATATGAGTGGAGGAGGGGACCGGACCAGCCACAAAATGGCCCTCCACATATTGTAAATGCCAAAAGTTAAAACGATTGGAGTATTGGATGTTGTTAGACTGTATGATTTTTTTTGTGGCCTTTTTTCAAAGTGATTATGCTATTTACGATGAAAATGAAAGCTTGGTGTTTCTGTATAGGTAGATAATCCTTACTTTGTACCATGTAGATAGGTTTGGCGCCCCAATTGTGTTACTGGGGCTTGATCTTTATTTGTGCAGAACATGCTTACATGATAAAAAATTCTTATAGAGCTCATATACTTCAGTTCAAGAGTTTTTGTTTGAAATATCTGTTGTATTTGTAAATAATAATTGAAATTAATTGAATTTTATACTGTCATATCCGGTTTTGGACAAATGCACAGAATTTGTGTACTTTGCATTTGTGAAAAAGTTATAAACTATACAATAGGAAATGGAAAGAAGAATGTTAAACAAAGTTCATAAGTATGTTTAACTTTGAATGTTTCGACATGGGAGAATGCTTTATATCCCAAAAAATTTGTTCCAAAAGTGTTTCCCAAATGATGTGGCGGATGATCCAACCCTTTTATTTTTTAGTGAATTCTCTCTCCATAATAAATGAAAGGTTAGGATTCATTTGGAATATCTTTTTGGGACAATTTTTTGGGATATATAGCATTACCGTTCTACATGTGACATTATTTAAGCATTATCTAAGGATGGAGAACACTAAGATCTGCTGGAATCATTGCCTTAAATTCAGGTATTCACATTAGGATCTTCACATCTTTAGTTCATTTTGTTTGTGCATGATACACATGGCCAAGGCATGTCAAGCATGACCTGTTTATCATATAAGATTATAAAAGTGAGTTTTGTATAATCTTTTCTTGGAAGGTTTAAGGCCTGAGCTCATCTTTTCTTCTTTGTTGCTATAGATGAAATTTGAAAATTTAGGGTCATTTTAGCTTGTGCTTTTTGAGCCAAAATCTGTCTGGTTAATATAAATGACAATTATATCATTATTTCACCACCCTCAAAAAAAAAAATAATAATAATAAAGGAAAAAATTATTTTTTCTACATTAAATAAAGGAAGAGCTTGTAGAATGATATATCTTGTCAACTTGTTTGCAAATTTAATCTCAGTAAGCACATGCCTGCTTAACATTATATTGAAGCTTACCAACCTCTGAGGCTCTGAGCTTTTGAAGAATTTCTCCATGGGTGGACCTTGAGCCTGTCTATTCCTAGTTAGGTTTTTCTCAATTCAAATGCTTGAATTTCAGCTAAATTACAAACTAAACCAAGCTCAAAATATTTCTGGCTTCTATTTACTATAGCACGTCTTGTGTCTCCGGTTTCCTCTTGTATGGTAATTGCAAAATATAATTGAAGGGGAGTGCAGTTAGGATCTTTTTTGATTGCATTGTTCTGCTTCCTTTTAATTTTGTTTACCCTTAAATAGAAAAATACTCTCTATGTCCAATATTTTAAAACCCTATGCTGAGTTCCTTTTAGGGACTTAATTAAGACGTGGGTGATGCAATTTTCTCCTACTCCGTGCAGGAACTTTCAGAACTCAAGAAATCACTCAATGTTGAAGTAGATCAACTTAGATCAGTGAGTGGCTCTTGAATAATATTTCCCTTGTTTGATTTTGCAAATTTTTCTTTAATTAAATTTTTTTCGTCTGAATGAAACCAGGAATTTCAAGAACTGAGGACCACTCTTCAGCAGCAACAAGAGGATGTTACTTCTAGCCTAAGAAACTTGGGGGTAGGCTATTGCGAGAGTTCATTTTTTGTGCCTTGAGAATTATTTATCAAATTGTTTCTTACCATTGTTTCAAGCTTCTAGAGATCAATACAAGCACTTCAAACTGATTCTTCTAAACTTTTGCAGCTGCAGGATGTTGTAGGAGATGCTAAAGAGACCGAAGCTCCCAAGGTTGAGGAAAATGATAAGGAAGTTCAAGCTTCACCTGTCAAGGATAATGGAAAGGAATCTGAACACTAGAAGCATTTCATTTGGAGCGTGCTTCATTTATAGTTTAAATTCCCGAAGGCAACGGGTGTCTTACTCATATTGTGGGTGGCTTCCATTGTGTTTGGTAAGTTAAAAAGGGTCAATGCATTGTTGTCTAGCACAAGACAGAATTCTCTTTTGAACTAATTGCTTTGGAATTTGACATTTGCCTTGTTTTTTTCACCCCGAGCACATTTCTATGCTGAATTGAAAATTTTCCATCTACACGCCTATGATAAAATCAATGTAAGATGAAGTCCTTTCTCTGATTCCAGAGCTGCTGAACCACTGGGTGTCTCTGATCCTGTCTGATATTTGCCTTTATCGGATAGTTGAATTTACTCTTTTTATCCATTTAAAGCTTTCCCATGCAACTTCATAGTCACATAATATCGATCATGTCTTGATTTATATTGAAGGGTTAGAGGAATTTTGATAATTTAAAACTCTATGCAACATAGTGTCATAGTCACATATGAGGTTTAATTTTGTTCAAGAGTGATTCTGCTTTTATGTATGCAATATAAGTAATGCAAGATTGGTGAAAACATGTAGCCGATTGTCACATAATAGAGGGACCTCAGACCATCAATTGATATAAGTACATGTACTGATGTAGTACTACTATAGAATTTTATTATTTATTATTGTCACTTAGATTATGGTTTGATAGCTGCCAAACATGGCCTAAAGTTTCAGAATACCATATCCTTTTGGCTTTCGATATGTGGTAAAAGGCTATTACTTATTAGGATTAATTGGCACGGTTGCTTCATTAGCTGGTATGAATTGTTGGGAGATGTCCACATTGATGTCGTTATTGGGAATCCACGCACCTACCTATTCTTCCTTCTTGACATTGAAAAAAAAAAAGAGAAAAAAAAAAAAGCATTAATCCTGAGTGATCACATCATTCACACCCGGCGGACCAGGAGCTGGGTTTGAATTTTTCTTTGAGGATGATAAGCCTTGTGAGTTATGACAGACCTACCACCTTACTATCTTAATGTCTCTATCTCTCTCTCTCGATCTCGACTGAACTGGTTTTGGAAATGATAGCGCTTTTAATAACCCTGTCGTGCATTGCTGCTGGCTTAATTGGCAGGCACTCAAGTCTGATAGCCCTCACCCCCTTCACAGTTCTCTCTCTTCAAATGCCGTACTTGCACTGTTTACAATGATTTTGGTCACACAAAGCTAGTCTAATTTGGAATTCATGAATTTTATTTTGTTTTTTTTCATATTTTATTTTAAAAAGAGCTATGTGAATTCCACATGGCCTAGGTGTGGAATAAAGCGTACCTTTGTTTGATATAGGTTTTCTGAGAGCAAGTTTTTGGATTTAAAACTTGGTGTCAAGGATTGTGTGGATTTGAATCTTCAATCATACAGCAAATAATAATAAAATTCAACCATTTCTTGGTGTCAAATGGGTGTTACCACATTTATGTGCATTTGTTTATTTTTATACTAACTTAACCCAAATTGGAAAGGGGACCATTCAGAGGTTTAGAATATGGGCAGAGAGGATATGCATATTAGAAATAGTGGGGTGTGAAGATCATCAGTGTGTCTCTATAAGCATGTAAGAAGGATGGGGACCTAGCAGATTTGGTGCAATATATGATGGGTCACAATCTCAGGGTGATCTTACATGCTCAAGTGCAACACTCTGTATCATGGCAGCTTCGGGAGTTCCTGTTTGCATTACCTTTATTATGGTTCAAGGCTTCCCCTTATTTTATGCGCACACAAACAAAAAAAATAAAAGCTAGAACAAATTCAACTCGGATTGGACCCTAATTAAATTACATCTGAATTCATTATTTAAAATCCGGTAGTTTTACAGTAGAAAATAATGCAAAATGTATTCTTAACTTACCATCATACTTAGTAATTGAGGTGTTGAATTATGTCAAAGAATAACCTCATGGACTAGAATAGTTGATCTTAGTATTATATATCTTAAAAAGACTCTAACCGAAATCCTCTTCATGGGATCAGTCATCAGGTTGATTTTGAGTGTTAACAAATAGTTTTATCCTTATTCAACAAAATTTACATTATTCAACTAAATAAAATTTAAAGAGGATCTTAAAAGGGGGCAAAAAGGGGGGAAAAAAAGAAGGTGAAACATGTAAATAAATTCTAAAAAACGAGGTTTTTTTTAGGGCATCTCCAATCTTTACTCAAATTCAAATATGACTTAAAATGTCCAAAGATCCTTCTCTAATTCTTACTCAAACCTATAACAAATTTGAATTTTATTCAAACTGTTCCCAAACTGAGTTCTGACTCAATTATTTGAGTAAGAGAAATATGACTGTTGACAGCTTCTTTCCCACCACATCATGGCCTCTCTCTCTCTCTCTCCTTGCTGTTGTTAGGGCAGAGATCCAGATTTATGATAAATGAAAAAAATAGGGTAAATGGTGTAGGGTGCTCTCCCTCTCCCTCTCCCTCTTTCCTTTTCTGATGTTACTGCTATGGTAGAGATGGAGATGAAAGAGAAAGAGAAAAAAATAGGATACATAGAATAGAGCGTGTTTGGGGGCAAAAGTAATAAAAACAAATAAATTTTGAGAGAAAAATATAATTTAAAAAAAATTGAGTAAAAATTTGAATAAATGATTGGAGAGTTCCCATTAGAATAAGATATTTTATTCAAATTTTTACTCAATTTAAATAAGAATAAAAATAAATTATTGGAGATGGTGTTATGAATACACTAAAACACAAGGTGTAACTACAAAATTGTCTCTTTAATATTACTCTCAGTCTCCTTCCATATTTACAATTTGTTTGGATTGAGAGAACTGGGGAGAAGAAGAGAAGAGGAAAAAAGAAAAAGATGTTAAAATTTCTTTGTTAGACAAACCAAAATAGGAGAGAAATGAAGGGAGAGTGAGAGAGTAGGAGGAGAAAAGAGCCCAAAAATCTCTCTAAATCGGGGAGATTTGAATAAAAAAAATACAATGAACTAATTTTACTACTTTGCCATCTTTTTTTTTCCATATTTAGCTTTTATTTATTTTTTTACGAAAGAAAGGGCGGCCGGAGAAAACTTCTCTTCTCTTCTCTTCTCTTCACTTCTCTCAATTCAAATATAGTGTTAAAAGAGGTGGAGGATAGTGAGGTGCATCTTTCGTCGCTTTCTCATATCTATAGAGATTAGAGAGTACAGAGACTAAGGCTCGTTCATTCAACCGTCTCTCTCACTCTCTCTCTCTCTCGTCAACCTTTCCCCCCTCTAATGGCCACAACAGTAGCTGAAGAAACGGCAGAACCACTGAAATACCGGGTATATCCCTGTCTCATTACAAACCTACCTTTCATGTTTCTTCTTTTGTTGCCGTTTCAGCTTTTCTAAGCTCGTATTCTCTGTCTTTCAGACATGGGTTTTGAAGGTATCTATCCACTGCGAAGGCTGCAAAAGGAAAGTGAAGAAAGTTCTACAAAACATTGATGGTACTGGGCCAAAAAAAAAAAAAAAAAAAACAGAAAGAGAAGAAATACCCTTATGCCTCGTTTGGTTGCTGAGAAAATGTAGGAAAAAGTAAAGAAGTAGTACATTTGAGACCCTAGAATTCATAAACCTCCACTCAACTGAACCCAATACAAATATTTGGCTTAGCTCAGTTGAGCGTTATTCTTTAACTTATATAGATAGTGTCATTTTCTCAGCTACCAAACATTGCAATATATTCTTTTAGACGTAACTCTCTGTTTCACTCTGTTTTCTATAGAGTTCTTTCAGTTTTAAAAATCTTGCTGTATTTGCTTTCTGCATTATACAGGTGTTTATACAACAACAATTGATTCACAACAACAAAAGGTTACAGTTAATGGAAACGTTGGCGTAGAGACCCTTATCAAGAAACTGATGAAAACAGGTAAACACGCCGAGTTATGGCCTGAAAATCTTGCCGGAAAGGAGAAAAAGTCCGGTGAAGCGAAACACAAATATAAACAACATGATCGTGATCATGATATTTCATTAGAGAAGCCTACTTTTGCTTATAAAGATGGCCGTAACGAAAATTCCACTAAATTTAAAGGTGATCAGATGTCCAAAAATGGCGGGAAGTTGCCGGAATCTTCTCCGGCGGTGGATAACAGAGGCGATGAAGATGGTGGTGGAGCTGGTAAGAAAGGTGGTGGAGGACATGGTGGTAAAAACAAGAAAAGTAAGGGGCAAAAGAGTAATAATGGAAATGGTGGTTCGGCTTCACAATTGGGTGGTACACCAGCAGTCACTGGATCTCAATGTCAGGATTCGGGTACTGATCATCAAGGTTTAAGTACCATTAATCTCTGCCCTACACGTCAGCATCCAAATCCGTACCAGCCAACTTTTGTCTTTCCTTCAATGAATGCAGTCAGTTATCATGCGGCCCGTCCTAGTAAAAACCTTGCACCTTATTATGTTCCACTTCCATCATCTCCGTACACGTATGCAAATTCATACCCAGAGATTTATCCACTGCAAACGGCACCATTGGACTCCTTTGACATTTTCAGTGATGATAACTCTAATGGGTGCTACATCATGTGATCATCTTGTCCGTATCCGACGGCTAATGTTCAGAGATTAGATGGATAAAATAGAACTTGTATTAGTGTATGGAAGAAAAGGGCAGAGAGATGAGAGGAACAATTTTTGGGGGTTTTAAATTTTAATGGGTTTGTTTTTGCCTTTTGGTTCAAGTCATGTGGTGATGTAAGGACTTGGATTTGCTGTTGATTGTAATACCCAACACCCTGAAATATTTAGGTGAATTTTGGATTTTCTTTCTCCTTTTAATACCAGCTGCATATTTTACCATTCCATACGAATGACATTTCTTTAAATTTGAATACCCATTTTGATGTTAGATGATTTACAAAAAAAAGGCCATGAAAAGTGTTGTGTGTTTTTATAAAATGATTTGAAAAAGTAATGCAAAAATTGTATGTATTGTAAAACTCAAGTAAACTAAGTTTTAACTTCATATTGACAATTACCTACAATACATTTAGCTGGGAATGAAATTATTTGGTTGTGGGCCCTTTTAAATTAAAGAGTATGATATGATTCATAAAATCTATCCAAGACAATTTTGCTTTTTTGGCTTTTGCCAATGCTCATGTTTAATTAAGAGAACACATTCGGGCATCCCATTTTTCCTTATAATGAAGGAGACTCCCTCATAACACAAAAGACAATGTTATCCCTTTCTATTCTTTTACATTTTTTTCACTAACCCTGCACCCTACCCATCCCCCAATCCTCCTCCTCCTCCTCCTCCTCCTCCTCCTTATTGAGTCGAGCATTTAACCCCTGCCTCCTTAGTGCCCGTTTGTGTTATATTTTTTCTAAAATGACTCTTGGAGAACTATCTCTTCGTATATTTCTTTAGAGTTATGTTCAAAACACATCTTCACATATCAAAATTTTAATACTAGAAGTGATTCCTAACTTTTGCCACAATCACTTCTAGTATGAAAATTTTACCTACTATTCTATCACTCCTCAAATTGTTTAGAAGTGATTATCACCTAATCTCTTAGATCAATTGGAATTTTGAATTCTAAAAATGATTCTAAGAAAAATTAATGCAAACGGACCCTTGTAAAAGGGGGGAGCTTCCATCAGCCCCACATCGCGGGCTACAAGGCCAGTGGTCATCCCATTCAATTCAATGCAAAAAGGTTCAAATTCAACTTTCCTTTGGCCATAGTTAAGGAGTAGATGATTTGTTTGTCAAAAATAAAATGTGCCCAAAATTAAAGGAATTTCCAGTAGCAAACTCTGGCCAATGGCAAGACCCAATGTTCAAAATCCTCAGAAGCTCACTATAATCATGAATGTATCATTTGTTATGAGCCCAAAAATAAACCCTTGTGAAAACCAATCAAATAAAGACAGCTAAACCCATAAGAACAAGAGTGAATTAACAGTACTTCCACATTCAAAAGCAGAGCAGCCATAAAAGATGATGGTACGAACACCTACAAGTGGGTTGTTCATATGGACAATACAGTAATCCATAAACCTTCTTTCCCAAACCTCTCAAGTCTCACCTCCTTCAAAATTTCAATTAAAGCAATAATAATGACACACTCTACTTATTTACAGATGAATACACCCATGCAAGGCTTCATTGTCATGTAAAAATGGAGCAATAAACATTTGGATACATTGAGAGAAAGTGTGTTAACTGATATCCGGTATATACAATTCAATATCTATAATTGCAGAGCAGAGATAATTAAATGTACCATTATACGACAGCAAATGGATGCAAAAAACACTTAGAGGCAAGTTGATGCCTTCGACGTGCGCTGGTTTGTTCCGAGGATGATAACAATTACCGTTACATCATCATGGTATTTCCTTCTCCTACCAGCTGGAATGCTCATTAACTCTTCCATACTGAAACCTGCAACAGCAAAACTCATGCTTTAGAGACCTGGACATTGACAAATATATTAAACTATGTATATTGCTATGAAAATTGGCAATTGAATATAAGTTCAATGTATGACTCACCATTAGTTTTTACTTTTTATGTGTCCTCTATATTCTTCTTTTGATGACTACTGTGATAAAAGTTTATATTTGCAAAATCAGGTGTTAAAAACATTCTCGGTTCACTTGCCTCTTATTTTTTTAGGGAAGAGGACTACAGGCACGCATCAATGCCATTGGATGAGACATGAATGTTTGTGGTGTTTACAAAAGCTTATTTTTGTTTTTAGAGTAATGCATAAGATGGGATGGATAAGGCACCTATTACCCCTATCCTATGTTTTACTACCCATGAAGCTACACTGCCCAGGGTATGTGAAATTTTCCCAAAACTAAAACCATTAACTTTGTAAATGACAGATTTCATAAACTGAAAAATGGCTTTAGTCTGCAGAGTACACTATCTTTTTTGGATTTAAACAAAACTACAAAATTATAGTTTATTAAAAACAAACTTTTTCATGAATTAAATGAAGAGTTCTGCATAAGCCTAAGACAACTAAGAGTTTACCTGCACACTCAGCCGCTCTCTCTACAAGCTGCTCTAATAGAAACTTTGCTGGATCGCCAGAAGGGTTGCTTGAGATATAAGAATGAACAAGCTTTACTGCCTCATCATTGCTGAAGAAGTCGAACAAACCATCGCTTCCAACAATAACAAAGCGATCAGATTTTAAGATCTTATGGACATTTAGTGATGGTTGTGTGGATATGTATGGAGGACTTAAAAGGTTACGAACTCGAAGAATACCCATCAGAGCATCGTTCAATTTTTCCTGCAAAAAAAAAAAGTAAAAATAAAAAAATCAGAATTCTTAGTTCCATATTGAGGAAAAAAGTCTAATTAATATGCACATGGGTCAACGTAACACACACAGGGCATTTATCCCTCTATCCATTAGTTTGACCCTGGGGGACTCACTATGTCAGAATTAACCTGATCACTTTTTGATCCTTTTCAGTACAGTCACATACATAAAGTCATAAACCTTTTTGAGACTGCAGCTCCTCATTGAACAATCCATATGAGCAAGAAAGATAAATTATAATGATTTTCTCACTAGCTCAATTTTGGGCATATGAGAATGAAGGAGAGAACTATCAGAGATGAAGAGAAGAACTCTCTCTCTAAAAATATGGATTAACCCTTTGTCCACTGTTGTGGCACAATGTGATTGTTGACCTGATTAAGTAGCATAACACAATTAAAAATTTCTACCTTCTTCAAGTAACCAACTCCGAATGCACGAGTGACCTTCAATTTTCCTTTCACTTTGCCACCAACTATTGTTGCGGGGTCATCAGGATGATCATACAGAAGTTGAGCTCTTTCAACTTCATTGTCAACAGTGTGGCTTTCAGTTAGCTGGATAGCTTTCAATCTCTCATTTGCATTCATGCCATCACCATCACCACATGTTGCTAATACAGCTCTACTGTCACCAAGATTGAGTGTATACAAATCCAGCCCATGAAGAAGCACGACCAACACACAAGATCCAACTGATACTAAATCAGGGCGGTCCTCCATTTCCTGTTCAACCATGTACAAGAAATCATTCTCGGCCTGACTAAGGGCACGTTGGAGGCTATTGAGCACCCTATACCTAAATGATTCAGATGGAATTTCCACTTTTGCAGATGGAGCTTTCTTGTGGAAGTTGTCAACACTTGAATCCTTGTTACAATCAATTCTCGAAGGAGTTTTTACCTTATGGCTAATGTTACCATCCTCTAGAATGTATTGGAGGGACCCATCTGAACCCAAACCATCAGAAGCTCTAACAAAGTCCTGCTCCGATTCCCAGTCTAATAGGTTAAAATGGAATATGATGGTCTCATAAAAAGTTCCAGCCAGAAAATCAGCTGCATCTCTTCCATTGAAGCCATCATAAATTGCACACAAGAGCCACCCATTTTCTTCGGAACAAACAGCTTGAACTCTGTCTTCACCAGCAGCTCCACCTGCTACTTGTACTTCCATACCACTAAGGAAACCTTCACTTCTAGAAGGAGCACTCATGGATTTCAATGAAAATGAATCATTTTCAGGCAGCTCAGTTGGAGTGGATGGACTGCAACTTAAGTTTGACATACTACTTTGGAGAGAAGATGATACTATGTCCCACTTTGAAAGGTTTGGTGAAGAGGGAACCCTATGAAATGACTTGGGGGAATCCCAACTAGGAAGAATTTCTGCCCCTATCAAACCATTGCAGATATTTGTGTTTGCCAGTGTAGCATTGGCACTTAAGGCAGCCCCAGATAGGCATGAGAAACTGCTGGGCCTTGGGAGTTTAATTCCAGGCAGGATTCCATAACCATTGGAAACTTCACAAGAACTTTCTGCACTGACATTGCATTGATAGCCAAAACTGACTTTAATTTCTCCTTCGGCTTTGTTCATTGTTCCTCCTCGCATGACTTATGGCTGAAACAACACAAACATCGCAATTGTTAAGTTTTAATAGAAAATTACAGAGTAGTGAAACAGATTTTACAAATTACAAGAGATTTTCATAAGGCCAAGATATGAATAGTTAAATGGCTATAACAGTGCTAATAAACCACATCAGAATCAGTCCACAAAATTTGAACATTGGAATGGACCATTATTAGTAACTATTTAGCAGTGTTCATGGACAAGAGTCATAAGAAACCATTATGCTCAGTTGGTTGCCAAGAAAATAGAGTGATTCAACAAAAAACAAATTTGGAATCTTACAACTAGGAGGGATTGATCATAAACCTACAGTGCTCAATTTCTCGACCAACTGCTTGTCTTCCTGAAAGGACATAATTACACCATTTTTTTTCTGTTGAGTGACAAAACTGGAGAGTATAGTAGGAGAAGCCGAGAAGGTAGGCCTTTCTACGGTTTTAATTGGATATATCATTTGGAGATGTATCCTTAATCGCAAGAATTCTTACTGTAAAAGGTACAACTATTTTCTTGCTGTTCTAAACAAACGAAAGTTTGTGGCAACACTGGAGCTCATTTGACCCTTTAGTTTATAAGATAAATGGACTTAGTGGAAACAGGCAAAATGTTCAAAGGGAAAGGTTTCTCCCATTTTCCCATGCAGGGACAACAGCATATTTGAAGCTATTAAGAATGAAGCATGTTATTGTTTAAATGTATGACTTGTCCGTATCTTTTTATTCACAGTTGAACCCTAGAATTCATATTTGAGACGCAAGATGACATCATTGTTGTAATTCAAGTCTGCAACAAATTATGATTTCCTACAATTAGAATTTAGTAGCAGTTTCTACAATTTTAGAACAGCGCAGGGACAACATATGTTGAAGAAAGACTTTAAGATCCTACCTCTTTACATTCATAGCTCTTCCATATATGGTTAAATCATCTATAGTGACCATTTCAAAGTCAAGAGTAGCTACAATTCACATACCTTATCCAACTTCTGAAGATCAGCATGAACACAAATATGTCACTCCAGTCTATTAAAAGTCATTTCTTCAGCCAGAAAATGAGTTTTTGGAAGTCTTACTTTATGCATGTCCTTTTTCCAATTACCCACCCCTCCAATTGTTCTAATGCATACATCTCTATGCAATTCAAGTTAGGGCTCTGACTTCAAAATTCAAGACACTGATAACAATTATTATAGAATCTCAAATATGAAGTTGAAAGCAGACAACAGGTCTAATAAATTTTTTCGAGCAAGCCAGTAAGACATCCACTTGGTCTGGAATAAGGGTCTTATTTTATTTCTTTGATTGACTTTGATGAGGACTGATAAGCCAATTTAATATTTAAAACAGTTATAATCAAAGAAAACAAATTCAAACATCACACTTGATGAATCACAACCAAATCAGCAAGGGAAAGCTAAAAGAATAATCAAATCTAACCAAATCAGATAGGTCCGCATGGATGATTTTGACACTTAGCTTTGAGAAATTGTTCTCTTGAACTTCTTACACCAAGGACAAAGAGCAAAGGGTGAAGAAAAAATTCTTCCAGAAGTTCCCAACTACTAAAATTGTAAACTTTAGTATACATCCTCACGTGACGAACAGACAAAAGAAACAATAATAATAAAAGGAAGTCGAAACAAACAGAGAAGACCTTAGAGAGATAAAAGGTGAGAACACAGAAACAGATTCAAATTAAGAAGCAATCCCTATATGGGGTTGCTCCTATCCTTTACATCACCATAATAATAAATCTATTTAGCTGCATTTAAAATCTCCTTAATGGTTTATACTTCAATACACAACACAACCATGACCCATACAAGCTAAAACCCCAAAAATAGAGAAAACCAAACAAAATAAAATCAACAAGTTAATTAATTGAACAAAAGGATTTAAAGACACGTAACGAAGAAAGTGAAAAGCACCATATTCAAACAATACAGCAATTCATACATGAAAAAACCCAACAACAAAAAAAAAGGGCAAAAAATCAAAACCCACCTCAGCTTTTTGATCTCCAACAGGATGCCCAGATCGAGAAAGAGAGAAAACACAAATGCGATAATATATATACACAATGAATATGTGTATATATATATATATATAGAGAGAGAGAGAGAGAGAGAGAAAGAGATGGAAGAGTGAATGAAACAAGAAGTTTATTGGTGTTTAGTGTGCGATTGAGCACAGGTGTAGAGCAGAAGAGATCTGACAAAATTAGATAAATTTGGTGGAGAGAATCTGTATGGCACATGAATTGGGTGGGTAGTGAGAAGGAGGATTTGGATGGTGGAGAAGGGGGTTTGCTAAATTAAGAGGAATTTCATGGCTCACGTTTTTGAAAGGTCGAATTCACAACCGGTAATGCCGTTTTGAGCTTAACTTGGACTTTGAAAAATCTCTCTGCGAAATTGACGCGTTTTTAAACTTTTATATTTTATGTTTTTGATATGGAAGTAATGGAACCACAAATGTGAGGGCTCCTGGGCTGGGAATTGTTGGGCTGGAATTTGGAATGAAGCCCAATAAGCTCTTAATTTTTATAATTGTATTGATTCTTGATAACATTTTTTTATGGTAAAATGTAAATTTGGAGAATCAAATTTATTTCTTGCATAGTTACTGTGGAAATGGTTGATATCGGTGCTCCAATAGTGTACTGTTCTTTTTCGCTCAACCATATTTTTAAGGACAAAATAGGTATCAAAATGAAACATTGGAACAAGGTCAGAGTTCTCAAATGTTGCATTGAGATAAAACTTAATTTAAATTTGTATCGAGTTTGCATATGATGCATTTTGCATAGCCAAACACATTGGAGGTCTCTTTGCATTTTGATGGAGAAGATGGATTTGCTTAACCAAATGCATCCACTATTGAAGATGGCCTTAGTCGGGGTTAATATATAACAAGTTTGAAGAGAGAGAAAGGAGAACCATCATCACTATTGTAAATGAAATGAGTTGAATTGAATAGTAGGCAGTTCAAGTTTAATTCGATTGATAATCAAGTTTAGATGTAAAATTTTAGTTTGACTCGTTTATCTTACGAGCGAACTAAAATAAGCATTTTATTATTAAGCTAATCTTAATAAATAAACTTTGATTTATCTTGCAACCCTGATAAATAGTATCATTTTTTCTCTTTGAAATCATATCTTGGAAAAATAATGTCAGAGGTTCAAATCTCTAAAGATTGGAATAAGATACACATAAAATTTACCAAAAAATAAAATTTACATAAAAAGAGAACCTTTAATTTTATACCAATCCAATCATGACGTGTCATCAAGCTCGAGCTTGTCGGATATCTAGTCTAGATTTTTAAGAATAATATAGCTTGCAACTTGTCAGACCCCTCGAGTGGTTACAATTTTGTTTCCATTTTTTTAATATTCACCAAAAGGGCAAAAGGAAGAGAAAAGCTCGCGACCGAAACCATTGGTTTCCATTGATTTTTAATGCAAATTGGCCTCTCTCTTTTTTGCCATTTTTCTAATGGGTCTTAAGGATCCATTAATTATTTGTGCACCCAAAACAAAGCCTAGGTATGGTGGGGACCCATGGCCATGATGCCTAGAGAGATTGGAGCCCCAAACTGGATCTCCCATGGACCTAATTTGTGGACCGAATTGGTTCAACTTAATCCCCACGATAGAATGTGGCTCATATATGCAACTTTTAGTGACCGTTCATTCATATGATGATGCTTAAAACAGCATGATGATATAGACGTTTTGGATAATCTGGACTGGATTTTTTTCGTTTTGTCAAACATCTGGACTGGATATTGCTTGGTGTTTCCGTGCATGCAATTGCATGGTCTGTGGCGGCTTGAGATGGTATGTGGATTGTACGTTGATGTACAACTACCGTTCAAAATGCATCAAAGTTGGACCTGAGTTAATGAGCCCAAGCCCATAGGCTGAATTTCAGGTTCCGTTCGATCAAATATGGCCTCATTTGAACAAAACTGCTCCTAGGACACGCATTCAAGCAAGAGTCCATCAAATGATTAGCAAGCCCCACGAGCCCAAGTTAGTAGAGCAGAGCTCAGTTGGATTGTACCCCTTGCAGGAGTGTCCATGTAATTATCAAACAATGAAGGCATGCTTGGTAAAGCCATGTGAATTGAATTATTTCATTCTGTTCTATATATAATTTTGTGAATAAATTCATATTTGAGAATGGAAAACTTCAAGAGATACAAGTGAGGATAAAAATTAAAAATGGAAGCATTTCGGGAGTTTCTAATAATTGATCTAATATAGTGATGATTCTAACTAATTATAATGAGGGTTTTGACTTTTTCATACATTCAACAAGATGGATTTGTAATTTGTACCTTCAATATTACATAAATTACAATGAATTCATTTAGACAACCAAACAGGCCTTGAATGCACAATAAAAACCCTTCTTCATTTAATATTTTCATTTTCCTTTACTAAAAGTGGAAGACTTTCATTGTGCGTTAATATAGATAGGAAAACTTGGTCAAGTACCAAGAATTAGGATCCGATGGTGTAGAAAACTTTTGTCAGTCCCTTCTTCACCCGAAGTTGGTTTACCTGAACACAAGAATTGGAAACATATGGCTGAGAGCAAGTTAAAGAATTTATATATAGAAAGATAACAAAGATAAGACCACATATTCCAGCCAAACAACTTAAATACACATGCCAAACATAAAATAGGTATTAACACAATCTCTTGGGGATTCAAGGGAATGTCCAGTGCTCCTAAACAAACCTCATGCATGTAGGCTACTGATATCAACTTACCTGTTTAGCAGCTTGGGGTATGTGCAACTTGTTCGTGATTCATTAAGCCTTTTACAGAAGAAGGTAGACATGACTTAATTTTGGCAGTTCGGTTCTCTAAACTAAAGCTCAGTTCACAGGACTTTTTAGGAATTTGACAACCATGTGAGGAACTTGTCATGTAACCAGTCTGAAAAAAACTTTTTGTAATATGTATGATATGTCATATTTGAGCCAAAACACATAATTAATTCAAGCCAAACAACACTCTGGTTGTTTTTTATTAATTGGACAATTTAATATGTTATCTTGATCTACAAAGTGTGGAGGTAAAATCGATGTATCTTGCAACCGAAGAAGACGGGACATCACATAATCAGCACACAGCATGATGACATAGAATGAGAATATTCACCACACATCATCAAAGAGAGCAACATTAATCAATATATTTGGAGGTTCAGGAAACCTGATAGTACCTTCATGCGTACAATCTCTGAAATATCAGAAACATGGGTCCCTCCACAAGGGCAGCCAGGATTGTCTCCCAACTTTACTATACGAGGTGTGCTGCTCTGCATGAGTTGCAGGGATAGACAGGAATTAGTTTTTAGAATATAGTACTAAGACTTAAAACAAAAGAATGTTGGAACTAAAAAAAGAATCAGAATAATGGAAGAGGCAAAATTCATGTGCACATAAGAGTAAACAAAAGAGAACACAAACCCTAAGATACCAGAAACGACTACTTAAAGACAACAAAAGAAAAATCATTCAAAGTAACCTTTCCATTGTTTCCCATACAAAACCCAAAGACATATACAATCAAACTCTATGAAAGCTACAAAACTGTCCACAAGCAGATTGGTGCAATCATCTAATTGAGGATTTTTAATTCTCAAACATTTGGTTCATTGGGGTGGCACAACCCCACCCACTGGGAATGCAGACAACAGGTGCTCCCACTGCCTCCTACCCATTCAGCTTACTAGGAGAAAATCCTTCAAACTGACAAATTTTAAGAGTTGAAGTTGAATCACAAGACACTTTGGATCACCAACCATTAAAACACAACCATTTTCCTCATTATGATTTGGCCCTCTCTTTTTTTATGTTAAATTATCTGCTTGGTCACATGTACACATATATACAAACATGTAATATACATATGCACATAGAGGCACTCTATTCTAGACCTCATGGTATTCTTGAAATTGCCGCACTTGCTCTCAGCCTCTCACTGAACATTCTAATTCATTGGATCTCACCGCGCATGTTTAGCAGAACGCCAGAACATATTTCAAATCTACCCAGACATGGAATGATGGACCTATCTTTGTTTCCAATTATTATGGCAATATACCACAGCAGTAACTTATCCCTCCAAAAGCAGAGCAGAATGAAATAATTATATGCTTGCATATTAATGATCTAGTACTGACCTTGGGGATGTAATCAGGAAGGCAACCACCGCACAGCTCAGAAGCTTTTTCGTATGGTAAAACAACAACAGAAACCTTGAAAAAAAATTGGGAAAGGTGTTACAGAAAATAAATAAAAATATATTAATGGAGGAGGTAGATCAACTCAGAAAACGAAAAAAGTTTTAGCACATACTTTCCCTCCTCTAGAAATTATTGCATTAGCTTCTAATTCTAACTCCTTTTGCTTACTTTGCAATTCATTTTGTGGAACCGTGCCCTTATACTCAACAAATGGCCTGGAAAAAAAGATGACCTTTATAAATGCAAATTCCAAGCTACTATATTTAGAAAAATAATTAATTTTGCACCTAGATCAGACAAATCATTAAAAGATTCAGAAGAACGTATATGAATATTTTGGTGAATAGAAAAGAAAAACATACAAATACTGCAGAAGTCTACCTAAATAAATAAACTAATAGGATGTAATACCATCTGCTAGTGACCATGTAATCAAGCATAAGTATTTACATCTGCCCCCCTCTCTCAGTATTTACTTCTGCCTTCAGTAGCAGGGGAGGAGGTGCACCTTCTATGATTTTGTGGAAAAGACTTCTCATAAGATAAATTTGACTTGTGACTACCATATGTGGTGCCACCAGACATGTCCACTTGTTCATAAACATCATCCCAAATAATAATGGTCACCTTTATTTAAGACTAGAAACTTTGTCACAACCTTTGATGACAGTCCAATGGACTTGTGAGACTTTAAACCAAACCCGTTGCTTTAGCAGGAACACAAGAATTTCAACTGAGGTCCATGATCAGCCTTGCATGGATAATTCACTAATTTCTAGGGCAATTATGATTTTGAAGAGGAAAGAGGGGCCTGCGTCATTCTAGACCAGTTCGATTATGCCACTTAATAATGGACATTGTCAATTCCACACTCCCTTTACCTTGTTCACTGTCCTATCTGTCATTCATAGTTCATAACAATAACTGTAAGCAGATTTAGACACGTGCAATTTCCAAGCACTTCTGTCCTGACCTGCTTTATTGGAGTTTTTGGACACTTGGCGTAAGGGCACACGTTACATGTATAACTTGAGCCCCACTATATTCTAAAAAACCACAAATTCCAGGAGGAACCAGGTTACCTACACCGGTAACCACCGAAATTATACTACCTATACAAGGATTCAACTCAACTTGGAAGGATATACCTACCAAAAGAAGTTTCTTAGCACATCACTAATCACTACCTCTATAAGAGATCTTTGGAGATGGAAAAGCAATGAGTTAGAAGTACCAGCTACTATAAAGATATAGCACGCTGCACATACATTGTAGATTAATAACTTTGGAGCTGTAATACTCTTCTTGCATGATAAGGTCTAATAAACAAAAGAATGGGCAATGCACAGTTAAATTTGCAATTTACATCTGTTAGAAATCATACCCATCAGGGAAATGGTAACCCTTGCCGGGCTCTAAATGACCTAATCCCACCATTTGCATGCATGCGTCCAGCAGATGCCCCGCTGAGTGCAGCCTGTGCAAATTTAATGAAAAGATAAATGAGCACAGCCCAATCATTAAAGGGGAAAAAAGGGACCTACTAATGAGTGCAAATAAGTAAAAAAAAAAACAAAAAACCTCAAGTTTGTTTCAAAATAACAACAAATGATTGGAAAGATGAACATGCTAAGAATAAAATGACACTGATAAATATTATAGTTAGGAAAGCTAATATTCAGAATTATTTAGTATTCATAAACAAGAAAGTAGCCCTAAGAAACCAATTATTCCCACTCTCAAATGTTGCAAACCTAGAATTGAGCTTGCGCCGTGACTCGTCGACAAACAATAAAACTTCTTTCCCTTTCACAAGTTCCAGCTCGAATGCCTCACTGGAATTTTCAAAACTTCCATAATGAAAAACCTATAGAAATTTCAAAACGCATTCGAATATTAGGAATATTATCAACCAGAAAATGGAAATCACTACAATTAACAAAATAAGCAGAATATATATATAGTATATTTGACTTCGGTAACATACTATCCCGTCTTTGGATCGAACGTCTTCAACAACGAATTTGGAGTCAGAACCGACAATGGTGATGAAACCAGTATCCGACGGTTGACCGCCACCTTGGGGATGGAAGATCGTCGAATCCAATATCAAAGCACGTCGACCATCATCGCCCTTCAAAATTCGAAAAATTTAGAGATTTTTATGAGAATTTTCCCGTTTGATTGGCGATTGCTGAGAAAAAGGTAGGAGTTAAAGCTTGAACTTTTGAGTTTTATTATTTGGACCATAGGACACAAAAGGCCCCACTCTTAACTGAGCCAACGATATATAAAAGCTGTGATTCAAAATTTAATTTTCTTTTCTTTTCCTCGACTTTCCCGGTAGCATAACAGAGTTAAAACCCTATAAAAACCAACCAAACCGAGAAATTAAAGATCTCGAAACTAACCTGAAAGTAGGAGAGGAGAGTAGAGTGGGATTGAATCTTCAACATTTCTTCATAGTAATCGAGCTTCGTCGGGCTGAACTCCATCGTTCTCTGAGTTCTTACTGAGTTGCAGCAACAGAGTCTTCTCGCAGTGAAAACAATGGCGGGTCGTATTTAAACAGGGACGGAGCTGAAATTTTACGAAATTGCATGTTCTGTTGGTGATGTACGTGTGCCTTCTTCAACACCATTAGCCAATCATAAAATGCCACAACATTATTTAAAAGACAAGGACCACGTAGGTAATATGATATGGCATAATTTTATTCGTTTTATAATGTGCCAATCTGTGAATGGTCCAGATCATAATAAAAGTCCTGCCTAGACGGCGTTTGACTGAGACTAAAAAAAATGAGCGCAGTTAGCTAGTTATGGCTTGTTAAAATTCCTCACGTCTCTTTGAAAATATACAGTGAATTCAACAATCTGGTTCTAAGGTCTAATGTAATCAAGGAGCAAAGCTTCGTAAAAATTATGTTTTAAATTTTTTGGTAATTAATCTTAAGTTTTTCATATATTTTTTTTAAGAATAATTTTTTTGAAAAAAATAGATCACTGATCACGTCACACTAAAAACACTTCTAATCTCTTATCTTCAATCAAGTCCCTTCGAATTTTCCTTTTTACCAAAAAAAAAAAGTCCCGTCAATTATTTTTTTTCTTTTTAGCCATGAATTTTCCCCTCAAATTTGCTATAAATTGAAAATTTATATCATATACTCTCTCTCTCAATATATAGTCTGAAAATGGAGCTCGCCGGAGATAGGAGATCTCAATCCGATGTACTGAACTCTTTCTTTATCCTGTCAATGATGGCTTTGGTTTTGGGTTTGCTTTCTCTTCCGCCAGTCCTGAGTCGACACTCACAAGGTTACAACATCACAGCCTCAACCGAATCCATCTCCTTCTTGAGAAAGCATATAATTTGAGAATTTCTTCCATTTTATTCCATTCTCTTCCAACTATGAGTGTCACTCCCAGTCTCTATCTCTCTCTCCTCTATTAGCACTCAGCAGTGCACTTTTTTTTTGTTTTTGATTCAAGAAGGGACTAAAGCCCAAACAACACATTTTCCCACTTTTTGACCAATTAATGATTTTTATTTTTTATTTTTTGGTTTGGTTTTTTGTTTTTTTTTTAATCTTCTTCCGGCGTAATGAAATATGTTTTCTAGTGCAGTGAAATGCATTTATGGCGCCCGCATAATGGAGTATGGTTCCAACGTAGTGAAATCCCGGTAAGAATTGAATAGGGGTTGAAGGTTGTTTGGGGAATGAAAGGTATTTTTGTCTAATTCATGCCAAATGAACTTTTGGTATGAAAAATATTTTGAGAGAACTTTTAGCATTAAAAACTTCTAAATAAAAATCTTTGGCCAATTCCCCTCGGAATACAATTGGGTGTGGTTATTGCAACCCAAATCCTATCTTTCTAAACCCCATTTCTAATTAAACCCCAATATCTTATAACTAAGCCCCACAAATTTCCTAATATGCCCTCAACCCCACTCTAATCCTAACAAAATGTTATCTACGCCCCAAAAGCCTGAATGCTCCCAAATACCATTCACGATCCTCTACATCAAGTTAGGGCACAGAGCACGACAAGAAGCTTACCGGGGGCACGAAGCACGGGCAAAAAAGATTCACTTTTTTTTAATAATGATAACATTACATTTTGAACAGTTTGGAATACAACCACCAAACAGAATAAACATGTTCAGAATGAATACATCGAACAGAGTGAAAATGTTTGGAATGCACCCACTGAATAAAGTGACAATGTTCAGTGATATCATTCTGAACAGTTCAAAAAAGAGTAATGTTCATTTAAAATAAAAAAATAAAAATTGTTTACAATTACACTATACATATAAGAAATGTTCGGCGACCGGTTGGTATTCACCTAACATATTCAATATGTTCGATTCTACAACCAATTGAACAAGCCGCGGAATTTATATTAAAAAAAGGGCAAAAAAAGCTTAAAACCCTCACCTTCCCACTACTTAGCCCCTTTTGTTGCTATATTTTGTCATCCTACAATGTTAAGCACCTGAGTATTTATCCAAATACCATAGTGCTGTTAGCTAATATAAGATTGGATGAAATGGAAAATGAGAAGGGGTTAGAGAAAAGATGGAAGATGAGTAGGAGAATGAAGAAAATGTGAAATTAGAGAAATAAGGTTTTCAAAGTTTGTTTTTTTTGCTTTGGGGTATCGAGAGAGACTCTTCATGTACATAATTGAGCTTTTTAAAATTGCTATGTCCTTAATAGTAGAAATGCTCATGGCTATTTTGAGCATTGCAAAATATGGGGTTTGGAAAGATAAGATTGGGGTTGTAATAACTGCACCCAGTACAATTACAATATTTACATCCATGAATGGGCCAAATGGGCGGAACAAGAAGCATTGGGCCAAAAATTTAGTGGACTGGTTAAAGCAATGCATTTAACGGGCCGAATAATTTGGTGGGCTTTAATTCAAAAGTTATAAATGATAATTCTATCAAGCCCATCCAGGACAATGATCTAAACATAACTCTTTTGGGATCCACCAAGGACGTCCAGTCATGTTCCATGGTGGGTTCCATAAATTCTCACCATTTGGCGTGCTTAAAATATTTATATTATTAATGACTAATGACGGGTCGAGTAACGGTCCGATTGGGATAGTTTTAAGGTAGAAGCAGAAATCACTTGTATTTGAAATTTGTATTTTAAAAGTATTACTGACACTAAAAACGTTGCTACTGTTTGTTTGGATACAGCTGCTTATAATATTGAATTGACATTGTTACTCTTACATAAAAGTGTTTTTATTTTCCTACTCGAAAATAAAATTATAAATAAGTTAGTAAATTTAACTATGTTTCATATAAATATTAATATAAAGGTAAGTCAAGTTCATGAGGGCTTAACAAGGTTGGGACGCAAAGGAAATTAATTTTCAGTGAAGTTCATACTATAAGAGCAAGTTGACATTTGCAAATTTTGTTAGTCAAAAACAACTTATGCTTTTATGGGAAAGAAGTTTCTAGGTGCTTCATCCTAATAACAATTCTAAGGAGCTCTCTACCTTGGCTTCTTAGTTAAAGTAGAGAGCCAAAACACAGAAATCATATTCCAACTCTCTATCTACTCAACTCCCTATTCTAACTTCCCCTTACATGAAGGGAGCCAAACTCATTTCATATTTTCTTATTTTAATATTTTTTTGGGAGATTGTATACCAAAACACTAATTTTGTTAAATTATTTAACATTAATTCTCTAAGTTAAATTTCAAAAAGTAAAAAAATATTTCATAGTTAACTAAAATAGAGAATATGGTTAGAGTAGGTAGCTTAAAAGTGACTCCTTAAAATAAAATTTAGCTAATTTAGGGAGCCACTCGATCAAAATTTAGAGAATAGGTTTAGAGCTGCTCTTAAAAGCAACAAAAATAACATATTTTCTACTTCTTTCTTTTTACTCCGAGACACCTAACTTATGTTTTTAGACACCAAATATTGCTTCTACTTTTCTATCCAAACAAGCACTAAGCAAATATGAGACTATAAATTAATGAGCTCAAAATAAAATTTTAACCTAATTTATTTAGGCACCGTTTGGATTTGTTTTTTAAAATTTTTTCTAAGAAATTACATATTGCAAATTTTTTTAAAAATAAATAAGTACTTATAAAAAATAAATTCAAACTGCGCCTTACTTTACGAGCAAATTCGAACGATTTTTTTAATCAAATTAATATCAAATAATTTGAATTTTTCTTGGTGTCCTATTCATACAAGTATTTTTATTAACCCGAGCTATTTTATGTAGGATCAGAAACATTTAACATTGGAAGAGGAATGTAGCTTCAAGATATTTGAGAGAAATACGATTCAGCGCCAGATGTTGCGCATGCGTCGCGGTAAACGAAGAAACGCGTTTTGAAAAAGAATGTCTACACAACTGTTGCCATTTCATTTGGCGACAATCCTTTTCGTACCGCGGCTTGTTTTGGCACCACTGTCAATTGTCTGCCCACTAATTGACCCCATTGATTACATTAACAGATCATCATGGTCGATCATGTTCACATCTTTCCTTAAAAAATGAGAGGGCAGTCCCATAAATTTTATGTATACAATTTTCTTTTTTAAAAATATATTTATGGGCAATATACAGTTTCTTTTTATAAAAATAACTTTTTGAATCAATATAATATTTGAATTTTTTAATCAATCAATGTAATTAAGGCGATGAAGAATTACTCCTCGTGTAGTGAAAATCCTATAACAAAATTTGTTATCCTAGTTATTTGATGGATGAAATTGCAAGTAATCTCACCAATCTATAGGAATTCATTTGAATTCATATCCAAAGTACGTCTAAAATACTCCGTGTTGGTATATATATATATATATGATCCATTAAGGTCCAGATCTTAAGCTTAATTGAAGGTCAACTTTTTATTAGGATAGGTATATTGAAAAACCAACCGTTAAATTAGATAATCTTCTTATATATGTCATCTCTGTCAAATATTACAGTAATCCAACGATCGATTTTCAAAATAGAGATTGTTAAACAATTATTACATCATCTAATGGTAAATACTGTTATAGTGTTTTACAGACTATATTTTAAAAACCGATTGTTGGATCACTGTAATTTTTGATAGGCATAACATATATAAGAAGATTATCTAATCCAACGGCTGTTTTTTCAAAATACCATCGATTGTGTGAGAAATTGTGAGTGGACCCCAAATTAATTTAATGTCCGGACTTTAATGGATCAAGTCTATATATATATATATATATACTTTTGACCCGATTAATTATCGAACACAGATAAATAATTGAACTAGTAGATAGTCATATATAGAGTTCAACTTGGAACCTTTTATTTTACAGTGCAAAAATACTAAAATCAACTTTAATATTCCAAGAATTTGAAGTTGATAAAGTTTTATTTACTTTATATCAATTAGTGCTCAAAAAAAAATTTCAACTTAATGATCCTACAGAAATTTGAATCTAAAATCTTTCACTCTCTCAACTTTTGTTACATGGGATTGATGCATTCGATGGTTATGTCAAAATTATAATCAGTGGGCATCCATAAAGTCATTATGCTTACATTACAAGCAAAGTCACCAATAAGTCAAACTGGCATTCCCGTAAATCTTCACTAAACCGGTGACATTTCCAAACCACCTGTCACATATAATTCAAAGGCTGCACCTTTCCCTTCTGTTTCTCAACTCATCAGCAGAAACAAAGCAAAAAAGAATGGCGAACTCCACTGTATTCCTCGTGATCTGTGCGATCTTGACCGCTCACATGATAATCCCATCATCTTCAGCCGTCGATTCAATTGGGGACTATCACCAACTGGGCTGGATCAATCCAATGGGCTCAACATCAACTTGCCGCGGGTCCATAGCCGAGTGCCTAGCCGGGAACGGAGAGTTCGAATTCGAGATGGACTCAGAAATCAACCGACGTATCTTAGCAACGAGGCAGTACATAAGTTACGGTGCGCTTAGTAGGAACAGGGTTCCTTGTTCCCGGCGCGGCGCATCGTACTACAATTGCAGGCCCGGTGCTCAAGCCAACCCTTACACTCGTGGGTGCAGTGCGATTACTCGGTGCAGGCGTTAGCTTCTCCATTTCTCCAATTAATTTTTTTCTATTTATATATATATATATATGGTTTCCGTTCCTGTGACTTTCTTACATGAGCACTTCGCCAAAATAAAATGGTTATTTTGAAAAACTGATTGTTGAATTTAATATTCTTTCCATGTATAACAGATATGTCAAAAATTACAGTGATCGAATCACTAGTTCCTTAAATATAGATCTGAGTGATTTCTTAAATACAGATCGTGAAAAAATATATATATATATATATATATTTCACTTCTGGGATTATGAAACCTTGCATGGAATTCTGTGAAACTGTCTTTTTTCTTTTCTTCAGACAAGGTAAAGGTAACGAAAGAGATTGAGGAAAATCTTGAGCGTTTTCACTTTTCATACATTGTTCTATTGTAGTATTGTACGCCTCTTTTTAAGATTAATTATTATGAACTTGTTTGAAAATTGAAAGAAATCCATCCTTCTACTGTTATTTAATTTTAAATAAATTAGCTTGATTTGGAAAAAAAAAGTGTTAAAAAGTCTCTTTTTTTCTTTTATAAATTTGAACATATTTGCAATTAAAAAAAAAAAAGATTTATCAAATTATAGTGAAATAAAATATAGTTGTACTCATTTTTAATTAGCTAAATTTACATATTTTTCAAATAATTTATCTAAACTTTTAGATGTTACAATAAATTAATTAATATGATGCTAGAATGAAAGCAAGTCGTAATTTGGGACGCGAAAGGCGTTTAATACTATATATTGTTGATCCAAAAATCACAAAAACATGGGTGAAAATAATTGGGGGAGAAGATTGAAACATGGGCTAGGCTGCATTTCACCGTGAAATGCAGCCTAGCTCTATGATTTAACAGCAAATACGAACGTGTTTAATTAGGGGAGAAGATTGAAATTGTAATGGAGGTAGATATTTGGTGACATTAAATTGGTCAGGACCTAGGTTAGGTTAGGTGTGGTTCCTTCAACATCATGCCAGATGTAACATAAATAGGCAAAAATTAAATAGAAAACTGAAAATAACCAACTAATAAGCATATTATACAATTCTTTTAGTTCTAAATCATATTATCATAATGCTCATAATATGATCCCTTCCTAAAGAGCACTCCCTATATTTATAAGTTGTTTTTTATATCATATTTATGTGCCGATTGTCTGCCTCATGAATTATCCTTTCTTTAAATTTTTTTTTTTTTTAAAAAAGATTTTACTTTGCTATTAATTATCAATGCGCCAGTTCACATCAATCCAAAAGCAAAACAGGTAGATTTATAGGTAGCTCTTGCATTTTTAATTTCTTTTAAATATAATGCTATACTGTTATTACATATTAGGTCAGCTACTATATTGGATACATTTATTTATGCTACAGTGACATTCAATTGTCACATCTGACACATTAAAAATGGTAAAAATTAAAGATATGTTTTAGTATCACTCAATTCAAAAATCCCAAAAGGGTATCAGTAATCACATCCTTTTATATGACAAATTCACTAAATGGATTCAAATAAACATTTTCCCCCTTGTGAAAAATAAAAACTCCAAAGAAAAATGGTAAATCTTAATTTGGCATACGAGTTAACATGTTATATAAATTCATTCAATTGTAACATTAACTTATAATAATAATAATATAATAATTGACGGAATATGTGATTATACTTATTTGTGCTAACGTAGCATTTGGTTGCCATACCAAGCAAATTCGTTCAAAAGATGATAAAGTGAGTGGTGCATCTACCATCACTCAATAAGAGGGCCCCTCAAAAACAACTTGGCATCTTGGCTCATTGTGAAACGAAAAGTACGCCTCATACGTCTCTGTCATATGGATGTTCAGATCTAAAAATCTAGATCAGCAATATCAGAATGGAGGCCTACCAGCAGCATTCTTCTCATCCTTTCAAAATAATAATAATAAATCCTTTTTATATAAAAAAAAATTGTTTCATATTAAATAATCTTCAAAAGTGTCGTGTTATGATGCTGGTCAATGCAGTGCCAAAGGCATGAATTTCTTTTTTTTTTTTTTTTTATGACCAGATGTTCGGGCCAGCTTACGCTCACCTCGACTAATCCCAGGCCCTGAAGTTAACGACCGGGTAAGCCCTCCATTGGCTCCAAGAGTTTAGCACCAGTCGAACTCAGGACCTCCGCTTCATGAGGCGTGGTCCCTTGCCAACTGAGCTACCCCTTGGGGTTAAGGCATGAATTTCTCTACCCCCAAAAGCAAAAATAACATCCGGGGTAATTCGGGTAACGTTGCCTGTTTTTTATTTTTTTGGTTCTATTTTTGGTCCTCAGCAGTAAGCATGTATGGCTGGAAGCCTGCAACTTTGGCGGGCTCAACTCAAAGGTCAGCACTATATGTCCGTAGTCCTATCCAACCGAAGGTACAGTATGGGCGACTTAACCCAAGTTTAAGCTTGGGTTAGATATGGGACTGTCGAGCAAATGGTACAGCTTAAGGTGAATTCTGTTAAAAAATGAAAATGAGAAGAATAATTAAGAAAAAAATAGAAATGATAAGAAGTAAATGTGAACATCATATTATGTTAAACTTACTACTTAAAGCCACTAAAAATATGTAGTTTAGAAATTCACAAATTGACATCACTTAAGTAATTAGTAATTTTCTTATAAGTACAGACACATTGAGGCTTATGTGAAGACTTGAATTTTTAGTCAATGCGGGATAGGTATTTGCCCAATATTAACCCTGTAAAAAGTTGTCTCAAGCCCGCCCATTGATCAGGTTGGGCAGGCTAAACCCACTCAAGTTGCAGCCCTTCAAGCATGGAGCCTGGTTTTGTTAACGAGACAGATGATCACACCACTACAATGAAAGCAGTGGTCGGGCACAGTAATGAAATAAAAGTCTACAAATCCTCATCATAAGTTTGTTCTATAAGTTCTACATATAGACCGGACATTTCAGCATTCAAAGTAAACAAACATATCATAAACTTCCTCCATGAATTTCTAAAAATTAAGAATCAAACAAGGCGTTAATTACAAATCCCCAGAACAGTTGTATGCTCTCATAAGTAGAAATATTGGTTCAGTCTCAAAAAGAAAAAATAAAAATAAAACATACTGGGGAATATAGAAGAGAGAGAAGCCCCTATTCATTTAAACCCCCTGTCCTTTTAAACCAACAATGCACGTTGTATCTAATCTTTATGCAGAATCAACACCTGACTTGGGTTCTTCCAACTTTGACTTTGAAGGGGCTGAAGGAGAAGGAGAAGGAGAAGGAGAAGGAGAAGGAGAGCCCCCCTCTGCCCCCATCTCGGCTCTCAGATCATTGATGCTCTGCTCCAACTCATCTATCCTGCTGCCCATCTCATCAAGTGCATTGCAGTCAAAGAAACCAAGAAAGGAGAACCCACACCATTCATATCAGTTCAAAATGTGGCAAGCAATAAATGAATTTCATGCTCTGTGGCACTAAAACATCCCATGGAAATGAAACTGTTCCTTTTTTTCCATAACACTTGATGGCACTATTCCATCATTTCAAATGGAAAAACAAGAACAAAAATAAAGGGAGACCAAAAGAAGACTGGAGCCAAGACTAAAAGAATATAATTTAAAGAGTTGCTCATACGCAAATGAAATTTGTAATTTCCCCATTATTTTATTGTGTACTCCATAACATTTGAAGGAATGCCATCCTTTGTAATGGACTCAATAGTCATTATAAGAAGAGGGGGGGGATATCTAGTGTTGATCCCGCCAAAGCAGGGTCTTGGGTGGGTCATAAGTCATAATAAGGCCAAAAAGTAAATGCAAATCATTCGAGTAATTACCAAAATAGAAAAAAAAATATATATGATGTCATTACTTGAGAATTGAGAAACTAAAACTATTATCTTATGATCTGAAATCAACTCATTGAGGTGAAAACCAAATGGACTCCTTTTAAAATATTATGGAAAACCAATGGAATGATTTCATTTCCCTGAGATGTTGAAATGCCTCCTGAAGGTGTCAAGTAAAACTAATTAATACTATTATGTTGGCTAGTAAAATACATGTAACATGTAAATGAACAAAGAATAGGATATTTTTTGTAATGATGGACTCAGACATCGCCTGGAACCTGGTTTGCTGAAAAACACAATAATATAATCAACATATCAAAATCCACTGAACAAAGGTTCACTAATTCCAAATGGAAAATCTTACAAGATATGGGAAATAACAAACTCACCATCTGCTGAAGAAGATTTTGTACCTGGAAAATGCAAGATAAAAATATTCAGTCAAGGGTAGGCATTCATTCACTTCAAATATAAAACTAATGATTGCAATAGGCAAGTAAACAGAGACATAATACTGAATAAAGAAAATGTAGGTCTCCTTTCTTCTTTCGTCCCCATCATAGCATAACAACTGAATAGTGTCTCGCTTTATTTAATAATCACTGATTACTTTTCCATGAATGGAGAAGGAAGGTGGAAAGCCAGATCCAAGTGTAAGCTGAAAAGCCTATAAGGAAGATCCATGGCAAGGCAGTACAATAACATATTCAAGGAGCCTAGTCATAATTTGACGAGGCCTGATTCCACCAATTAGATCTTCCGATCCACCACAAAAAATAAAATAAAATATATAACATTCAAGATTGCCTTAATCATATCACTACATGGAGGTAACCTGAAATTTTTAAAGATGAATATGGTTTTGGAACATAAATTTCTGAAAATGTTATGGAACTCACAAAAACTGTCATATCAGCAGTGCTCTGTTTTGGATCATCTGAATCTTGTCCATCCTGCCAACAAAACAAGCGAGTTATTACCAAATAACATGTAATCAAGAGTATAAACACGAGTCGCCGTTTCAAATGACACTAAACAAGTAGTCAATTCATACAAATGAGTAAGACTACCCGATATCATACAAATGAGTAAGAATACCAGATACGAATATTGACTGGAATTGATGATCCAAGACATCTCTGATCAAATGAAGATCACCTTTTGCTTCTTTCTTTCCTTTTCTTTTACTTTTACTGGTTGACCTCCGTATTGGCCACTTATACTGACAGGGGAAAAAGGATATCCTTTTTGGACATCCTTCACTGCTTGGATGCAAACAGCATCAACAGGCAAAGAGTTTGAAAATTTCTCTCTCTCTCTCTCGCTCTCTCTCTCTCTCTCTCTATATATATATATATATACACGTGTGTGTGTGTGTGAAAGTATTGAGCCAATCTTAATAAAATCCCCTATATAACATGATCACTCCATCAACCAGCTAACAGATTCCACATTGGTGCTCTTGCAAATAAATAAAAAGTTTCCGTGTGTTTGGCAAGAAAATCATATTCTTATGTGAAAAACTTTGACAGAAAGAGATGCCAAAACCATCAAATGCAATAGGTAACAACAATGAATCCTACACATCAAAAAGCGCATGCTCATTCTTTGATGGGAAAAATAAATGTGCAAGCTTGAGAAGCTTATGAAGCTTGATAGGCTTTCAAATACACAGAAAACTTTCCCTGCCCCTGTTTCAAACTAAAACTTTTCGGTAGCTCTATTTGCAGATGACAACATTGTATTCTAGAAGGTACACTGAGAAACAAAACATTCTAACTACACTGGATGTTAGACGTTTTAAGGAAGCTGACCAACATCTACTTTAAAACATCCAACTAGTGATGCTACTTAGTAAATTTCATTTTCACAAGGTTTCTTCAAAAAGTCTAACTTAATATCACAAGCCTTTTTTTATTGAAATATCACAAGCATTTTGCATAACCCTTTTGAGTTACACAATTCAAGTAACAATCACTTTAAAGTTTGAATAACTGCCTATAGTATGGGAACTCCAAAATTGACACGTGATGGTGAACAAGCAACTCCCAGAATCTAGACATGAGGGTAAGGTTGTATGCATGTGTGAAATGCATTGCATGGTGAACATATGTGTATATGTGCTTACATGGATGAACCATAATTCACATAGAGAAGTGATTGTGCATCAATGAATATAGTAGAAAACGATGAAGCAAGTGATAACTGCATAACAGGTTTCGCTAATCACCCAAGTGTTAACCTTCAGCAATGACAAAAACTTGTGCTTCTGTGCTAATACATCTCGGTATGAAAAGTTGCATTAGTAAAACTAGTATTCTCTTTTGGTCCTTCCGGATGCTTGGAACTTAATATCTCCATCAAATAGGAGAGTAATTTCCTTCAAGGATGCCAGAAAAGGGTCCTTAAATATCTAAGTTGATAAACTTGACAAATGCCAAACGAATGGATAAGACTCAGTGAAGCAAAAACATAGTCTTCTGAGTTATGTCAGCTTAGTACCAACTGGTAAAGGTCAGTGAACAGTAAGGAAATATTCTACATGCAACCAGCCAGCATCTGTACATTCTTCAACCTTAATTTGCTTCCTATTTTCATCACGTGATACTATGAAAACAATCCACCCTTGTAAGAGTGGTTTGAATATCCTCTCTTCATAGAGTTGTACCCACGAGTATTAAGCAATTCTCACGAACATAATTTATTTTATTTAATCTGAGCAACAATCCATTTTTTTATTTTTTTTTTTAAAAGAAGAGAAATTCCAGGTCCTAGAGAATGGGTGCTGGAGTAGCATACCATCTAAACTCTTCGTGAAAACATATGTAGCAAACAGCCAAAACAACACACTGGTTGATAACACAAATATGAAACCAACATACTACTAATTGGAATAGCAAGTGCACCAGATCGATGGGATTATGGCTCAAGAATTTACACTCCATGAAGGTAAGAAATGAGTATAAAATGTCAGTTGGCAATTAGGATGGGCATCTCCAAAGGATATAATACATCCATATGATCACATTTGAACAGAGAAACAAAATTGACAGGTTTTCAGGAAATTGGAGAAGCTTAAACACGAAATGCACATGTTGTACTTCTCTGTCGCCACCTAATGTTTGCAAATCATGTAATCGTATTCAGCAGAGCAAATGTGTAACAAGCAAAATCCATATTTTCATATGTCATTGTGTCATTTCTCACCCACAGTGCTCAACTAGATATATCAAGGAGTACTACAAAAATCAGAAACACGAGATAAATTCGCCCATCCAGACAAACTAACTCTCCCTTTGGTTGGCGAGAAAAATAAAAATCTTCATTAGACCTTCCATGCTGTTATTCGTTTCCATTTGTTTTCAAAGAAAAATGATGGTTTAATTTCACGGGTCCAAAACAAAAAACTCCTTAAGATTCGAAAATTTCAAGTTCTATGCTTTTCCTACATTTTCCCAGTAACCAAACAGGTACTAAAACTAAAATACGAATGATAATAAATGCACAATCAACCTATGACTTGTGGAAGAGAGCAAAATTCATAAACATTCGAAACCCTAGCTGAATCTGTGAGCCAAACAGGTTTGATTACAGTACATGTAATGAAAAAAAAAATACAAAACAGAGAGATAGATTGATGAGTTCATGCAAAAGGGAAACTTTCCATGAAAAAAAAGAAAAGAGTTACCATCGTTTCGAGTCCGGTGCTCGTGAGGGTCTGGAGACTCGGTTTTCGCAGTGAAGTGCAGAGAGGTGATAAAATTACACATTTACAAATTTGTCCCCATTTGTATTGAGCGAGGCTTCAATTTCGTTGGGCTGCTGGCCCGTCCTATCATTAACTGGGCCAGCCCGCCCAGTTTCTAATTTGCCTTCTTTCTTTTTTTGTCTTGCGGTTCCTAATTTAGTAATTGCCATGTTACTAATTTCCTATGGTTTATAACGTTTGTTGTTATTGTACCATTTGTACGTACGTGGCTGGTAGCAATCTTGTTATGTCGGTATGTCCTATTTGCGGGTAGTGTTCCAATAAAATAATGACAAGTGTCATTGTTAAAATAATAATATTTGGTAGCAATCGATTTTTTTTTCCTTTTTCATTTTTCCTTCGGGATAAAGGAAATAGAGGGTAACATACTAACATCATTTGGACAAAATCTACCAATTGCAATTTTCAAAAATAGTCTATAATTATGAAAATTAGAGTGGTAATTTTAATTGCATTTATATGATGCTCTAAAATCTAAATTGGCCAATGAATCTGCAATTTTACTTCCTTCTCTACGTAAATATAATTCATCATGTGGCTCGTATTACTAAAAATTTAAATTTCGAGTTTTAGTATTACTTGCATTAAAATATGTCTATCTAAGACTTATGTCACTTAACATTCCAATCTAGGACTTTATGTAATAATCTGATAAAAAATAGGCCTTCTCGCAAAAATAAAATACTCCCTCCGTCTCACAAAGATAGGTCATATTTCCTTTTTTGGCTGTCCAAAATAATAGGCCACTTTGAAAAGTCAAAGTATATTTTTTTCAACTTTCCCATGCTACCCTTTATTCTTTTTTTAACTTTACTATAATACCCTTATTCTTCTTTAACTTTATCCAATCCCAAAGTCCAAGAAGGATAGTTTTGGAAATAGTCAAGGTAAAATGATGACAAATCCATTCATAATGAGCTTTCTTAATATGCGCGCATTGAGAAAGAGGACGGAGGGAGTAACTCATTTTTTATAGATACCCGTCATCATCGACACATTTATTACAATAAATGGTAGCTTAGCTTGCTTTTGTCACTTACGGTACGTGGCGTTTGAATAAATCCTAAAATCTCCAATTTTCTTAAATTGCTTCATTCTGAATAGTTGAGCCATAAATGTTATGAAAAATTTAATGAAGTCGTACCATTTTTGTAAGACGTTTAAACAAAGAAGGGAAAAAAAAAGTGATATGTTGATAATTTTTAAAATACTAACATGGTGGAATACGAATGGACATAAGTTATTGTAGAGAATCTTAAGCCATGCCCAATCCCTTTTAAGGAAACTCCTAAATTTGCTCCATAACGTTCATTATCCCCTCCCTTCCCCCTTCCCCCTATATTACACTTCATTTGTCTCTTCTCCATCTCTCTCTTCCCCATTTCCATTTCCATGGATTCTCAAACCCTCAAGCATCGATCCAAAGATGACTCCGCCGCCACGACCATCAAGACTAGACCCGAAAAGAAAATGGTTAAGGCCAAGCGGGCTTTCCGATCGCTAGCCATTGCAATTATGGTCCCTTTATCCCTAACCATGATCGTAATATTTTTCTTTGGTTCATGCCCCAAATACCATGCTTTAGCCAAACCATTCTGGTTCCCACCTCTATGGCTCATACACCTAGCTTCCTTGGGTTCTACCTTCATCATGGGCCTCGCGGCTTGGCTTGTGTGGGCTGAAGGAGGATTTCGTGCGCAACCCGATGCTCTACCTCTCTACATTTCTCAAGTTTCGCTTAGTATTACATGGATTCCTCTTGTGCTTAAAATTGAAGCCATTCCTATTGGGTTTTTGTTTTCGATTGTACATTTTGGGACTCTCGTGGCTTGTTACCGGGACTTTCGAAAAGTGAATCCGATCGCCGGAGATCTCATTAAACCTTGTTTGGCATGCGCGACATTTCTTACCATAGTGAATTATAAGCTTATTTATCTTTAAGTTTTGTTTCATGTAAATTTTCTCCCCTTTTATTTTTTTGGGTAAAACTTCATTTTAGGTCCAGTTTAAGTACCATTGGATGGCATGGCCAATCCTTGGTTATGCTGGTTTGGTTTGTTATTGTCAATGCAAACATCATTGTTTTGTATCATCCATTGTTTCTTTGGGATCATCCCTCATTACAAGCCATAGCCTTTTATAGCACGGTTCAAGGGATCATTGTTACTAGAACACAGTAACAACTAAGCCTAAATTTATAAATAATAATATAAAAAAAACATAGGATGACTTTGATTCAAATTCAAACAAGTCCATATCGAGTTCGTATATGCCCACAAAAGGTTTGATTCATTTGCAATTCTATTTATAATATAGCAGCTATATCATTTACACGACAACATGTCAATTATTTATCACTCATGTATAATGCATTAATATACATGTCATGTCAACCACGCATTTTTGGTTGCAAATAAAAATTTAAAAGTTTAAATCTAATTTGCCATGCTTAATTCTTTAATAAAAAAGTCTAAAACAAAAGTGCACACTTTTCTATATAAAATAATTAAAAAATAAATTAAGTCGTTCAATTTCCTCCACGGTGCCAATGAAAATTTACCGCTGCGTTTGATTAAGGACGTCTTTAGTTTAGATAATTTACGATTGATTTAAGGTTAATCGACATATTGGTAATCATAATGCTTGTTTCCATAATAATTTGTGTTTCTTCAATGCAATTTATTTCTTGTATTTTCATTAATGCTAATTTAATTAACTCGGGAATACATGCCACTAACCAAACATATGATATTACCTTGTCATTAATGGACGTATCAAAATTAAAACAAGTCGTGATAATTTCTATAGGACAAAAAAAACAAAAGTAACAAAGTGTGCGTCATGGACATCTCTTGGTAATTGCATTGTCTAATTAAATTTTGTATACACATTCATCTTCATGAATGCAAGTTACAAAAAAAAAAAAAAAAAAACCAGTCATCGTCACAAATTGATCATTACTCAGTATTGATTATGTGAAAGCAAGTTTTGATATGGGTGAATTCGATGCTTGATAGAATCATAACTACTAATATTTTTTTTGCATGGAGTAATTGATAGTCTACTCTTAATTCACGGACCGGCGAATTTTAATTACATTTGAGAGTTCAAAACTTTTTTGCCACTTCAATATAGTATCGTACAACAATCTATAATTTTGATAGTAAATGAAGTTAAAAATTCGAAATGTTGGCATGTTAGACAATTCTAAATTTGATCTTGTGCTACCACATGGTAACTCCAATTTTAACAAATGACCCCATTTTAAATTATGTGCTTGTCATTGGAGTTGTGACTTCAATTCTTATCTTAAAAACAAATGAAACCATTTAATTTTCATGCACTTCCAAAGGGTCCTAAGGTGGGAAATTAGGTTCGACCAAAACAGAAAAAAGTTGGGAAATTAGATAGTTTTAATCATCCAGTTTAGCCAAAAGTAGAAAAAGACAAACTCATATGATCACCTTAATGGCCTAGTAATTTTCATAATGTGAGAATCTCTCCAGTGAGATCCCACCCATAAATAGTTTGGTGTGGACCCCTCTCTCGGCAAACCACGTGTATAGAATTATGAACGTTCTCTGCCTCCCAAGTCAAGCAAACTAACCAACTGGGGCCGCAATCAAGAAAATCAACGGACCAGACTGTCTCAATCACAATCTCCATATGATAATATACTTTTCATAAACTGGCACGTCATCAAATATACCAAATTCCCGTGTCAGTGTTTAACATCAAAACTTGAGAGAAAAAAATTGGCTTGAACCCAGAGTGAACGCAGATGTTCCCTTGTCTCTGCACTCAAGTAGCCTACTGCAGCCACAGTGCCATATAGATGGCTACTTACATATATATGTATATATAGTTAAGAAGAAAGCGATTGTCTCTATGCTTTCTCCTTTGCGGCTCTGAAAACTCTCCAAGAGCGCGTCGCGCTTTTTGCTCTACAGAAACCCTAATTTTCCACACACTACGCACACGTATATATATACGTATATAGAGAGAGGGAGAGCTTCGAGCTTGAAGAGCACAATAATGGAGGTTTCGATAGGGCAAAAGCAGAAGCAACGAGAGTTTGTTTTGAACTCCATTTCTAAGGTTTCTTCTGTAGCTCCTACCTCTCCATCTTCGTCAGTAGTGGCTCGTTTCAGTGCCGATTCTGGAGTTGCAGAGCTTCGATTCCACCGGGCCTCTGAATCTTGTGATGTTATCAGCGTCGATCTTCAGACTGCTCAGGTTTATATATATACATGTATATGCGTATGTTAGTATTGATTTAAGGTTCTGGTTGGTTGCCTAGAAAGTGGAGGAATAGGAAAGAAAAGAGGAGAAAATTTTGAGTATCATGTTTACGTTGTGTTTTTGTTTTTTTGAAAGAACAATGCAATGAAGAATGCAAGTTGACTGAGCTAAATTGTGGTGTTAAGTTAGTGAGATGAGGTTTTTCGTTTCTAAAATTAGAAACTTCAATTTCTTTTCGTTTCCTACATTTTCCTTAGCAACCAAACTGTGGTAAATGTGCGCGGATTTATTTGGTTGTAATTTGTTCCTTTGAATTTTTGCAAGCAGTAGTAGGTTGTGTTATGTTGTTTCTTAAAAAGTTGTGGAGATAGTTGAAAAATCGTGAATTAGATGTGAAATACGTGATTAGTGATGCTTCTTGGGAGTGTAATGTGATTCGGTGTTTGTTTTGACTTTGCTCAGCTTTTCAAGTTAGGCCCTGTTGAATCGCTTTGCATATTTGGAGGTTCTGAAACCAGTAAAGAGGTATGGAAGTTATGGAAGTTAATTATATGTTAATGTGTTTTAGATATTGCACCTAATTGTTATTACCCCTGTAATCTTTGAAGGCTTACTTGGAAAATTGTTATTGCTATAAAACTTGTAGTTCTTTTTTATTTTTTATTCTTTATTTTATAAATGGCATTGTTTATGAATTTACACTTTAATTGGAATTACGAGCATTGAAGCACTATCAGATGTTGGTCATGCCTTTTAACAGTTTTGCTTCTTAACCAGAAATCCTGTTCAAGGGGAGTCACCATTCATTTTAGAAACGAGGAAGAAAGCAGAGGCTTTCATTGTGCATTTGAGCAATGGAAGGAGGATGTGGTTGTTCAAGGTGCTTGTTTGATATCTGCTTATAATTTTTGTTGAACAGCTCAATATTATATGTCATGTGAAATTGCATATCATATATATTCCTTTTTCACGCTTCCCGGTTTAAATTTTATATTTTAAATTTATGGATGAGAATGAACACTGCTGAGTATGGTTTAAATTTGTTCCCCCCCCCGCCCCCCGGCGCCGGAATGTGGTCATATTTTGTGTAGAGAATGCTTATAAGGAATGAGGAAATTTAAAGCAAAGATGCTTCTTTTTTACATCATATATGCAACCATGTACTCAAATAGTTAGCATAAAATTCTACCACCTTGTCTGCTTTAAACGAGTTGGGTTCTTCTTTATGTTGGTTTACTTGGTTATCCTTCATGATAAAAGGGATAGCAAGAACGTACAGCCTTTAAAGTTTATCATCAGGGGAAATGATCCAAAAGTCAATGAGATTAGAGCTTTATACCATGAGGTCCAATTTTATATCATGAGATTCCGGTGATTTTCAAATTTCTTTGTCAATTTGTTAGGTTAAAAAGACCCTTGGATCTGGTTGTATAAAACCCTTATGTAAGGGACTTATGGGTATAAAACCCTTATTATTACTATTTGCAAAAGCATGCCTTGTGAATGTATGAAAGAATGCTTTATGTTCAGTGTCTGAAATGTGCTGATTTCATCATTATGTGTGCCTGCATATATATTGTGCACACAGGTTGAGCAAAATGTTTAATCTGTTGTTTACTGTTCCATAGATTCTACCATTTTATGTTCTGGCATGGATATGGATGCACACAGGCTGATAACTGTTGTCAAAATGGTTCACAGGTTTCAACATTATGTGTGCCTTAATACATGTGCTAGGAGGCTGTATGTTTTTACAAATTTTATTTGGTGTGCTCTCCAGAGTTGTTATTGACTACACTGGCTTGTTAAATTGAATGCCTGCTAAACTTATAATAGTACAAGCACATGTCATAAGAGATTGAATCAAAAGCAGTTTTATGTTATGGTGTAAAGGAACCTAATTTTATACTGTTTCACTTCCAGAAGTGCGATTACCAAATGGAGTGGTTTCAACTTCTAAAAGCAAGTTTGATGATAAAATAGAAGCATCGTCTGCCAAAATGTATTTCCATTATTATGGACAGCTGCTACATCAACAAAATATGCTACAGGATTATGTGAGGACAGGTTATTTCACCAAGCTGTGATCTTTTGGTCCCTTTCTGTTTTGTCTTGCATATTTACTTTTATATTTTAGCTTTTTTCTTTTTTAATAAACAATTGAGGTTTCATATTCCCCTATAAGATCGTTATCTGTTAATGATTTAATGAATATTTTTGTTTCAGGAACCTATTATGCTGCAGTCATTGAGAACCGTGCAGACTTTTTTGGTCGTGTGGTGGTTGATGTTGGTGCTGGTAGCGGTATCTTGTCATTATTTGCTGCTCAGGTACACTTAACTTTTGTCTAATGAAGTATATCATACCATGTGTGAGGACATATTCTCTTTATGCACGTGTATGTACTTTTTTTTTTTTTTTTTGGATTTCATGGATTGATCTTCTGTTTTCACTCCTTTTGATCAATTAGGCTGGTGCAAAACATGTTTATGCTGTTGAAGCATCTGAAATGGCAGAATATGCACGCAAACTTATTGCTGGGAATCCGTCACTTAGTCAACGAATTACAGTGAGAAATTGCCTCATCATGTCATTTCAACCTTTTTGCCAGCATCATTATTGGTCTGTTATCTTATTCTCTTTGGGGCACTTTGTCATTTAAAATTTAGGTAGTCAAAGGTAAAGTTGAGGAAGTTGAATTGCCTGAGAAAGCAGATATTCTGATCTCTGAGCCAATGGGTAAGCTTATTGTGTCATACATGTTTTTGTCATTTTGGTGAATGATGACATTTCCTATGATGTTGAACATGTATGTTGTTCATCTTTTGATCAGCAGTTGTTTCTCTTATTATTGTTTTGTGCAATTACTAAGTTTTAGCCATGGTTTAAAATTTTCCTTTAATATGTGTGTTCAATTTTATCCTCATTCCAAATGGTCAGAGAGCTTGATGTACTTCTTTTCTGTTGGATGTCCAAAAAATGCCCTTAGGTTTTTATATTCATGTAATAGTAGCTTCTTAAGTTCCTTTGTAATCAAGAATTTGAGATCATTATTTAGTTTTTATATCATCCTTCAGAAAGGAAACCCCTATTGTTCAAGAAATTTGATCATGTTGTTTTGCTCAAAATAGAGACGAAGTTTCAATTCTAGTTGCAGTTTTTTGATAGTATTTCATGGTTCAAATTACATAAAGCCTTAAATGTAAATTTCAATCATAATACATACAATTATTCGCAAAAGTAAGTTGGACATAATGTTATTGTTGTGATAGGAAAATCATCTACTACTTAGTGTATCAGTGTATGTTGAAGCAAAATCTAAGTCAACACTTATTTTGGGCTTTTAGGTACCTTATTGGTCAATGAAAGAATGCTGGAGTCCTATGTGATTGCAAGAGAACGTTTCCTTGTTCCGAATGGAAAAATGTTTCCTACGACTGGAAGGTGAATGTGACCTTTGAAATGCCTTTCTATGCCTTCATTTTCATATATCTTGGGTGTCTATGCACTTAACTTCTCCTAATGTTATTATAACCGTTATGATTCCACCTTAAATTACCTTTATTCTCAATCAATTAAAAATAATTCCTGTAATTTTCTGATATTGATGCTTTGCAAGAGTGTTATTGCGGGACTTTTCATTTCACTTGCGTGTTCATACTATGCAAGCTTTGCATTTTAACAGCTCCACTGTTCACTATAATGAAATCATGTACTGCTGCTCTTTTTGACAGTGTTATGCCTACATTCTATGGATGCCTTTTCACTTCACTAGCTTGATTCCGATAAATGAACAGACTTTTACTTCACTATGACGAAGCCATGTAATGCAACTCTCACTAACAGTGTCATACCTTCAACTATGGTTCTTCTTATAGTGTTGTTACAAGTCCCATACATCTACCTTCCCAAAAAAAAAAAAGTAAATAAATTATGGAATATTTAAGTTGTTTGTCCTACAAGTGCATATCATGCAATGAAAATTCTTCAAGATCATTATTTTTAGGGAAATTTTCGGAGTAATCTATCTTTCATGGTCGAGAGAAAAATTACAAATGCTGTATTTTATGCTTTCTTTGTTAAGACTACAATACACACACACACACTACTACAGTTTTATTTCTTCTTTTTGAATACACATGTACCAGTTGATTTTTAATTTGCAGGGTTTTTCATACATATATGTGATTCATTTATGTGGCAATGAGGATATTTATGTTTACGTTCCTTGTGTTCCCAGTGTTTTGAGCGTTCAAATATGATGTTGTGACGTTCTATAGTTGTTCCTTTATAATTTTACTGATCTAAAGTTTATTACTCCTGTAGGATACATATGGCACCATTCAGCGATGAGTATTTATTTATTGAAATTGCAAATAAGGTATGTATTTGATTTTGCTGTAGTAGTATATGATTTTGTCAGTGTTACGTCCTGTGCCCTTCTTTCCAGGAATAAAATGATTTAAGATATCTCAATGGCTCAGTAGTGGGAATTTTTTTGTCCTTTTTTCTTTTTATAGTTTGTATATTATAAGAGAAGCCAATATCTAAATGCAAGATCTAACCATTTGAAAGTGTGTATGAGTTGGTGTTATGCTGATTTGTGTGTGGGTTGTGTTGTATGATTCATTGCACTGAGACGTACTTATGGATTAAAAAAATATTTAACTTGTTGATTTATCATTTTAGTTATTACTGTAAAATAAACTCATGTGAGGCCGAATAATCAGAACTAGCTGCACAAATCTACAATTAAAACTTTAGGATCTCTATAATGGCCTTTTGGGAAGTATAAAATACTGGCCACACAGCTTGGGAAGTATGAAAACCAGCCAGTGTATACAACGCGGCCTGTTTGAAAATTCCCATGTCATGTGTTCGCTTACAAATGATATGGAGGGTTCAAATTGGCAAGCCCAATTTGCAAGAGAGTGGAGAGACACAGTCTGCTCCATAACCTTACCTTTCCGCAAACTTTGAAGAAAGATAGACTCTGTAGATAATTGAAATGGTCAGGATAAAGGCACTGCTAGTGATGACGATGACTGAACTCAATACATGAAGATGTCTTGGTGTTTAGAATCAAAATACATATTTGGCCACTTGGTTTTCCATTTTTATATATATATATATATATATATATATATATATATATATATATATATATCTGAATGTTGCTATGGTAGTCCAGTTTTCATTTTTATGTTGCTTATCTTTGTTTAAATTTCACCTTGATAAGATTGGTTGTCAATATGTTCTGTCTATTATCATTCATTTTTTTTTTTTTTTTTCTTCTTTTTTTTGGAAGGGAGTTTAACATTTTATTATTCTCTATTTCCTCAGGCCCTCTTTTGGCAGCAACAAAACTATTATGGGGTTGATTTGACACCCTTATATGGATCTGCATTCCAGGGATACTTTTCTCAGGTCCATTTTACATGCATATTTCTGTAGTCTATTGAAATATAAAATGTTGTTGTGGTGGTTCCCTTTTTATTGAATTATGAACTGTTTCAAGGGCTACTGCACTTGTTTTTCACCATCAATAGCGTGTTTAGTGATAAAACTTAGGCACTGATGTGCTTCTTTTATGTACACTATCTATTGATAAGTTTGGTTTACTCAGTTAGCAATTCCTAATCTTTTGCAGTTTTATGCTGGAGAAAATGGTTAAGCAAATGTAAAAACTGGTGTTATTAGTTATTGTTGCTACTAAGTCTTTGTTCATTAATGATTTTTGTTTTAATTGAGTTGTTATGCCCAAGTGAAAAAGGCGAAGAACAGAATTTGTCTCATCAAAGCATCGGAGATTAAATTTTTTATTATTGTTATTTATGATCCTTCCAATAATGTTATTTTTATTTATGCTTTTTTTTTAAAAATCTTAGATTCAGTGGTCAATGTATTGCTTGAAAACAAATCGGTGCCATTGTATTGGAATTGATAGCATTTATCAGGACTGCTCTTGGCTATTGGCTGTTAATATGTTTGTCTTCTGCAATATTGCCATGGCCACTGCTACTTTGTGATGAAGTTCATTTTTTCAAGTTATTTAATGGGTTCTAGTTTACATTTTTTATACAGCCTGTGGTAGATGCTTTTGATCCAAGGCTATTGGTGGCTCCTGCTGTATTTCATGCGATAGACTTTACTAAAATAAAGGTATTACTTATTTCTTGGAATAACATTCTTTGCTCATTATTTGTTGTATCCGGCTAAACGCCTCTCCATGCTCCATGAGGCACAACTAATATATTTCGATTCGACACCAGTTTTTATCTAAAAGTCTTCAGAAGAATATCTTCAGTTTTGGTTATGAAATTTATCCTCTTCCAAACATTTCTCTAATGTATACATTACTGTTTTGTACTTGCTGTATTTTCATTCTTGGTGTTCCTGATTGAGTTCTGTATAGTTGGAAAAGTGTTGCTTTGGAACTTTTTAAAACAATTTGAGCAATGCACTATTCTTATTATAAAAATACTTGATATTATAGCATTCGATTTATTTACTTTGGTTATGAAACTATTTATAGTGAATGTAGCTTCTTCCTTGTTCTTTGTTTGAGTTTTGAGTCTTGTTCTTTGGAAGGAGGTCGGCTGCTTATTGGTGCAATGCTATGTGCGCACACACATATTGGTATGAAGTATGAACACAACACAAAAATATGTTAGTGACCATAATTTTTTCTTTATTTCGTTCTGCAGGAAGAAGAATTATATGAAATTGATATCCCACTGAAGTTCATAGCCTCTGTGGGCACTAGAGTGCATGGGCTGGCATGCTGGTTTGATGTACTGTTTAATGGAAGGTAGTTGTTGGCCTTGATTGATAATATTTTTTTTTGGCATTTGCTTTGGACTTGCATACCACTATATTCTTTTACTATGCTGTGGAGTTGTGGGCTTCATTCAGCTTTTTAACTACCGTCAAACTGTTGTTTTCCACAGTTCCGTACAACGGTGGCTTAGCACTGCTCCTGGTTCACCAACAACCCACTGGTACCAAATTCGTTGTGTTCTCCAGCAGCCACTGTATGTCATGGCAGGACAAGAAATTACTGGCAGACTCAAGATGATTGCCCACAATGCTCAGAGTTATACAATACATCTTACGATGTCAGGTTGGTTTTCATTTTTATTTCTCTCTGTGTTGCTGATCAGTTTCTTGGTTTTCTAACAAGTTATTGGTTGACCTTGTTAGCTAAAATGTGGGGCCCTGGTGCTGAACAAGGAGGAATACTTCAGACATCATCTTGCAAACTTGATCTCAAAGAGCCTTATTATAGAATGTCTCAACCACCAGCCTACTCTTTTCCCCAAGATCAGCAACCACATCAGCTAATGCACACACAGGTATTGACTAACCCTGTCATCATGTTTCAATCCTTATGAGTTGCTTAAATTGATTATTTTGGCAGACGATGCCTCTATTTCTGCTTCCTCTTTCTTCTTCTTCCTTTTTCTTTTTAAATTAACTCGACCTCGTAGAGCCTTGTTAAAATGTTTTGACCAAAGCAGTTTGTGGGTGACTGGGTGACCAAATCAGGTTTTTTTTTTTTTTTAGGATTTTATACCTTGTATAGTTATATCTTTTGCATTCTTTCAAGGTTGGAACAAGTAGATATTATTATCCTGTATATCTGTATTAGCACTTGGTCTTACAAAACTGATTCTGTATGAACATTTATATCTTGTCGACATCAACACCATCATCATTATTTTATGGAAAATCTTCAAGTCCCTAAAAAGTGTATTCCCAATCTATCTTAGTCTTTCATTTTTTACCCCCTTGGTGGAAAGTGAATGGCTTGAATTGATTAGGGACACAAAAGTTAAGGACATATAGCATTGTTCTTTTTTTATTATTGTAATTATATGTTTAAGAGCAGGAATGACTTGGGTTACCCATTAACAGGATATACACATTCAATCTCAGGACCTAGATGAGTCTGAGTTAATGCAGCAGCCATCACCATCACAAAATTTGGGCGCTCACCTCCATTAGAGGTAACTGATGGACAATGTTTGAATTTCAAAGGTGTGACAAAAAATTCATGTTTGTATCATAAAATGTGCTTTTAACCTTGCTCACCTCAAGGGTTCTGCATTGGTCAATGCTCCCTCCCCTCCCCACCTCGATTGGTGCTAATGATCCCATGTAAATTATATCAATCATGATTTAACTATTTATTGTTCGAGTAGCTGCACGTTGGGTCCTGTACAATTACATTCTGATTTAACCAACTAAATAATCATTTCAGCTTGGTGTTAAAAGCACATCTTTCTTGCTATTAGTGTGAGCTATTTCATTATTCCAAGGCATGAAACCATCTGTGGCCTCAGTACCCACAACAGTTTGGAACAGGCAGGTTTTGGTTCTTGCTATATGTGGGTGCTGGGCGTTTTGGAAATTTTTTTCCCGTAATATGCTAACGGGCTTCTTGTGGACCTTGTGGTCGGGCCCTTGAGCATGTCCAATGTCTTCTGGGAAACATGCCAGCCATTTGGAGCTTTTTTTCTGTTAACCTTGAAGAGATTATCTGATTATGTAGTCTGCATGTGTTAAACAATTACTGCACTCCCGTGAAACCCATCCAAAACGCATAAATATAAAAAACAAGTAGGTATATTTCCGGCCTTATTTTTTATTTTTTAAGGTTGCTATTACATCTGGTGAAAAATTTTATTAGACCCTTCCAAGTTAAGACTAAAAAGGAAAATTTTCTATTAATTACTAAATTAGGATTGCCGCACTAATCAGTAAAAAACAGTAAAAAACAGGAGGATTTATATTTGCTGCAATAATCCCTTTTATGTTTGAGATGTATGTATTTTATAACAAGGTTACAAGATGCACACTATCAACACAACAATGTAGTAATAGCAAAGAATACTTGGGTTAAATAGTTTTCAATTTATACAAACAACAATGTTTCATTGGCTTTGATATCTCTCGTCAACTAGGAACATCCGACCTTTAAAAAATCAATTGAGACCAAAAGTGGGCCGAAAAAATGAAGTGTGGTTGTTGAAAGTGTGCTGCAGAGGGATTGTAAAAAGTAAAGAATATTTTTGGCCAAATGTGTGGATCTAAATTTTTTGTCTTTAGCTGACCGCTGCAAGAGCAGAAAGTGGTTGAGCAGCAACGACATTATAACAGCGAGCACAAAGTGTAGGGTGCTCTGAAAAAGAACCAACTTGAGGTGAGTAATTCCAGCATCTTTCACATTTCGAGCCCTCTGCACGTGACACGCCAATCCAAACTTTTTTCTCTCCTTCAATCAGGTATTCTCCACTGTATGCTATATTTTTCATCGGTTCCTTCTCCAAAGATGCAATAATTTCTGCCTGTATATTGCCATTTAAATGGATGGAAATGAGAAAAAATTATAGAATAATCAAGACACAGAATGTATCATATATCATACAAGTACTGTGTGAAAAAACAATCATCATCAAACAATAACCAAATGATACCTAAGAGAGTCAGAAATAAAGTTAGTCACTGAAATCCAGAAATGAATCCATTATCAAACATGACAAATCTATTATCTATTACTATAATATATGACAAGCCATCTTTTAATGAGCTGAGTTGGCAAGCTCTCAATTTTTCTCTCTTTTGTTTTTAAAAAAAAATTAATGATTCAAACCCTCTCTATTCATTAAAAGCTCCAGCATTCTTTAAAAAACACACACATCCCTAGTTTTTCTTTTTATCCAATTTTTATCTCTCTTCTTACACCCATTTCAAATTCAAATTTCAAATGTCTATTTAAAAAATAATAAAACTCTCTCTCACACACTTCTCTGCATGATTGGTTCAAATGCTGACAAAAAAAGTTCTATTAATATTATTTAATTTTAAAAAATAACAATAATGCACTACTTTCTGTATAGAATTGGACAACATTAGAAAAAATATTTTGTTCAATAATGTTAAATTTAAAATTGATCAAACTTTTTGCTAAATATTTATATTTTTCAATAATTTTTTTAATGTTCCATTATTATTTTCACACCTAAGGATTGCCCAAGGTTTAAAAAATATTTTATTAAATAATGTTAAAAGTAAAATTGATAAATTTTTTTGTTAAATATTTATATATATTTTTTATAAGTTTCTTAATGTTCCACTATTATTTTTATACTTGGGCATCGCCCGGAGTTTATATTAGTAAAGTAAAGAAAGGAAAAGGAAAACCTAGATAAAAGTGGAGCAACATGAGGCATGATTTATTTAAAAGCTATTAGTATGAAGAGAAAAAAAGATTCTTCAAATTCAATGAAAAATTGATATCGATTTACATGGCTTTCGGAATACCTCAAATTGATCTGTTTGGCTAATCAATGGCCACCACTTGGACAAACCAAATCTGGTCAAGACAACTGTTTAAACTATTATGTAGAACACCCTAATATCAATTTGTTATATGAAATATTCGCCTAATATATTTTTGGCTTGAGAGCCAACACAGGTGCCAACTAAAATTTTAGACACTATGGTCCCTGAATTTAAGGAGATAAGTGATACATAACAAAGCCTTAACTATACAAACAAAGCCTTCACTCACCTTCATAAGTTCCATCACTCCTCTAAAGGTTAGGTACCTTTTTACATGTGGTGTTTGGGTGATGCTTATGTGTGGGTATGTGTATGTGAGTTTGTACGTGTGTGTTTTATAACTTTTATCTGTGTTCTTTCTGTTTATCCCAAAAAAAAAAAAAAAATCACTAAATTGAGCTACTCAGGTGTAAATCAATGTTAACTAATACAGATATTAATATACCTGAGATGTTATGAATATGCGATGCAGTGTGTCAGAGTCATTGTTGGCTGCACACATTTCCTGTAATCTAGAGGCCAGGCTAGCATCAGATGTGTGGAGATAAACCTTTGCCTCTAAACTAGAACCAATCAACTTCCCTGTACGAGCAAGCTCCAGAACTTTATTCACCTCAGTTCTCATCTGGTAAAGGTGGTTTAGATTAGACCGAGTAACAGCAAGATATCATTCAAACTAATATTTAGCACCTTCACCAATGTTGTATGAAATTAATTTCGAACATTTCTTTGGAAAGGGAGTATTATAGACGAAGTGAGAAGAAATTAATCAGCACAACAATTCTGAAATCACAAAGCACATTTAAAATTTTCAACTGTATATTTAATTGATTAGACTGCATCACTACTATCCCCTGTATTCAAAAGTGCCACAAAACTTCCCCCAAGGTTAACATAAGAGAGGAAAAATAATTTTGGAAAATATTATTAAGTTATATTTCAATTGAGCTCACTATGCAAAATTTCTTGCAAAATGTGTTAGAAGCTACTCATCTTGAAAGTAATTGCTTCATTTCCTTTGAATGATTCATAAAATAATTTTGAAAATAAAATGAGAAATTCATGAAAACCAAAGAAGAGCCACATTACTAAATCTCCCAAATTACCCAGTGAAATAATCTTTTTTTTTTTTTTTAAGGATAAGTAAGCAAGTTAATTAATAATAACTTTAAAAGAGCGACCACCATGCACAAGGAGTGTATGCAAAGACAAGCCAAAGAAATTAGAAAGGAAAAAGGAAAAAAAGAAGCCCAGGCTGCAACCTAACACAAAAAATAAAAACTGCACAAGGGACCTTTACAACCAGTAACTGTGACAAAAAATAAAAAATAAAGGACAATTTTATTCCATAAGGGATGTAAAATATCCCAGTGAAACAATCCCTTGCAAATAAAATGTGACTGTAGAAACACAGTCACGTAAATATATTCAAGCTTAAATAGGAGCGTTCTCAGACTAACACGTAGGACAATTTTTATCATTGGTTGAAAATGCTAGAATTACCTCAAGAATTTTTCCCCAGAAATCAATTTCTTCAGTAGGAAAAGTAAGCCATTTCTCATTCAAGGCTGGCCATCTAGATTGGAAAACAAATTCAGCAATAGAACTGTCTTCAATGGCGTACTGAAACGGAAGGTTCTGCCATACATCCTCAGCCAAATGAGGCAATATCGGAGCAATTACCCTCACAATGGAAAGAAGATGCTCTGCAAGAACTGTTTGACAACTTCTCCTCGTAAAACTCGATGTGCCTCTGAAAGAAAAATATCCACTTGAGAGAGAGAGAGAGAGTCCTCAATTGCACTCACACGATCACCAATTATTGGGACTAAAACTAGAGCATCAAAAGCCTATATCCCAAATTCTAGATTTGACAATTCAGCCTGAAATTCAGCAAATATTATGTATTGTGTAAACAAATCTTTACTATAAAGTTCTTGATGTTATCCAAAAATGAACTCATCAAACTCTTGTATGGATGAACAAGATTGATTTATTAATATAGCATTACAGTGGGATGCATCTGTTCTATTACTGCTAGTGTTTAATCATGAATACCAATAGACAGTTCATCCTCATAAGTTTCTATAGGTAAACAGAAATTTTCGATAAAGACAAAGCAGTTGCACCAGGTGCCAGGAGCTACGCATTTGAGGATAACTTCTTAGTTGACTTTCTGTTCCAACTCAGACTTAGTAAGGTAGAAGTTTCTAAGCTTGTGCACTAAAGTGCCAAGTAGTACAATTCTAAACATGGAGGTACTCTACTAAAGCCTTCATGGTTAGGGCTGCTCATGAACTTGTTTAGGACCTTTTCTCCTGTTAGGATCAGCAAACACTTTGGTGATACCTTATATAAAATAAAGATGAGTAAAAAAGCAAGAAGTTTACCTATTTGTTTCCATTATTCCCATCAATAATTTTAGGGCTCTAATTTAAATTACAGAATTATTGTTGAGAGCGAGTTTGTAAATTGATAAGAAACAAGGCCCTTCAACCAGGATAATCAAGGATTATTGCAAGGTAATTTGTCTCCTCATTCAGGAACTCTATATATGCAAAAGCTGCTACTTTTCGTTCAGATTTAACATATCTCATACAATTTTCAGAGGATATGTGAGTCACATCAAACTGAAGTGCAGGGCTTTTAGACTGAAAAATGTCTTCTGTTCAGAAAATTGAGTGAAAAAATTCTGTCCATACCAAGGAATAAAGCAAGAACCATGTAGTATAGAATCACAAGCCCACATGAAAAATTGAAAAATCTAGATTCATTACTTGCAGCAAAAATATGCGAACCTTGTGCTTGCATGTTTAAAATCAAGAAGTACAATATGAAAGCATGTACAATATAATGCCGAGTGACAATAGAAACAAGGAATTATGCAATTGTTATAAAAATGTGGATGGAGATGAAGGAAGAATTACCCAACATAAAGTCGATCTTTGGCAACATCAAAATAGAAATTTGATAGATCAACAATGGCAAACCGTTGTATGATCTGAGATGGGAAATAAAAATTTATTCAAAATACCATACAATAAACACATTAAAGTACTGAAGGAGATAAATTTTCAGTTAAATTAAGGTTACATAGACAGAAACATATGAAATTTGTGTAGCAACAACCAGTAAGTTAAAATTTACAGGCATTCCTAAAGTTAAAATTTACATGCATTCCTAGGAGGCTGTTTGCATGTCTCATTATTTTGAGCATCAGCTTAAAATACTACTATAATTACATAAAATCTTCGACCAAAAAATATACTTGTATAATATCAATGGGATCCCGGAAGAACTTACCTGGAATATTTTGAAGAATTGATAGTTTTCATAGCTCTCTCTAATGTTCTTTACAACATTTTCAAGCTGAAACAATGCATGCTGATCAATCATGGGAAGATCATGGTATGGAACTGCATTATCAGCCTGTAAAGAGTAGAATTATCAAAACAAGAAAAGGCAGCACAAAACAATATTGCTACCTATATTCAAAATTTAAAACTGAAAAGTGAAAAGCAGAAAACAAAAGTAGATGAAGAGTGAGACAAAAGTGAAACTATAGAAAGCAATGCAAATGGAGAGAGAGAGAGAGAGAGCAGTAGCAGTAGCAGTAGCAGTAGCAGCATATTCAATGGAAAAGGTGATAAAAACAATTAAAAGCTTTGGGCATGTCTAAAAATATTCTTATGCATCCTAGGGTCAACCTTAGCCTAAAAGCTCTAATTGTAAAAAAATATAAAAATTGAAGATTTCTTATCATGAAAACCTGAACATACTTTCCAATCATGCAGATTGGCCAAAAGGTATCGCAATGTTCCTCGCAGCTTCCTATATATGTCAGACATTTGACGGAGGACTTGGGGGCCAATCATTACGTCCCCTGTATAATCTACACTAGAAACCCAGAGTCTCAGGACATCAGCTCCATAGCCAGGTGCATACTGCCAAGAGAAAACAATATAATTAACTATTCAACTACAAGAAAGATGGTTTGAAAATATGTCCATCAGTGACTAACCTTTGGGTTTTTTCCTCCTTCGATCACATTACGTGGATCTACAACATTACCCAAAGATTTGCTCATCTTTAAACCATTCTCATCCAGTACAAATCCATGTGTGACAACACCGGAATATGGAGCCTTTCCTGCACTAAAGAAATGTGACAAAGAATCATAAGGCATCTTACTAAATTAATACATACGACGTAAGTTGATGCAAAATGAAAAGAGGAATGTACACTGCAACAAACAGGTTTACTGCATTCCCGAAACCATGATTTAAATTCCATTAAGGTTAACTACATCCATTTTTCCCATCACAAAAGATTCAACCATGCTACTAAATCTAGAGCTCCAATAGCAACTTTAAAGGTGAGTTATACCCAGAGGAGTGATTTGAAATCCCAACAGCAAAATCATTTAATTTATTTGTTGGTTTGGCGACAGAATGAATTTCCATGCATAATTTTTCATTACTGGAGAACAACATCCACATTAACCCTGTGGTTTGTGAATACAAGAAGTAGAACTTAAAGCTGAAAAAGAATGGTTTTATGGACAGATGACATATTCAGAACACTTACAATTGTTGGACATTAAAGCTGAAAAAGAATGGTGCTATGGACAGATGACATATTCAGAAAACTAATAATTGTTCTCCTTCCAGAATAAGTTATAACCATGCCAATCAAGATAAGGGTAAATTAGAAATAAACATAACTGTGTTATGGAAATCAAGAGCAATAAAATATCCACATGAACATTTCGACCAATAACTTGTTGAGATAATATATATCAATTTCCAAAGATACACAACACATTAAAACATACAGAATGAAAGAATGTTGCATCTCAAAAAATTACGCGTAAGATGACCAAAAGCATGTTCAGATGCTCATTACCTTTGGTTGCAACACTTGTCAGCAAAGAACTTTGGAACCACCCACGATGCTGATCTGTGCCTTCAAGATATAAATCTGCAGGATAACTGAGGCCATTTCTTTTCCCCAACACAGCTGCCCAAGAAGATCCTGATATATATTGTAAACAATTGATAGTCAGTACAGTCAGTGTACAGCAATATATGAGATGAATTTACAGACAATGTTCAAACTGTAGAATTAAAAGTTGAATGCAGGTATGAAAGTGCATGCAGAATGAGTGAATAAATTAAACATGTAATGATGTAATAAAAGATGTTGGTAGTGGAATTTTCAGAACAAAATAGGTCCTGAAAGAGTAATGCAGTATGCAGCAATACAGTTAACAATATATCACATCTGCAGTATGCTGCAGAACAAGTCTCGCTTTGACCAGCAGTCTCCTCAACATCCCTCTCTTTTTGAAATTTAAATTTCAACAGAAATACAAAACATGTGTGCTTGGTGGCTGGAGAATATTTATTACCCAAATTTCAAGCAAGGTAAGATGATCACAACCCTTGGTTGAAACTTGAAATGGTTCTCAGTTTCTCATTGTTCTGCAATATATCAATATTCTGGATATGCAGTGCAAATGCATGCATCACACTAGGAAAACTAATGTACTCAGATTTATAAGATATATCCACACAATAGTTACTTTATTGTTCTATTTTTTATTTCTTGAGATTTAAAAAAAAAAAAAAAAATCTTCTAACGAAATCCCCTTGAAGCATCCTTATCATTGATAAAGATAGACAAAAATTAGAGGATAATATGCACATATATTTATATCATAATAAATAGATTCCATATTGTTCAAGCAACATGACAAGAAAAAACAAGGAATGCAACTACCCTTAGAATGATTGCACATTCCCATGGCAGTTGATAAGGAAAACATATTTTCAACGGGGAAATATATATATATCATCATTCCTTTTTTTTGTTAGATTGAAGAAGCTATTCCAAACTGTAATTCGAAGGTGTAAAAGAGATGAGAATTAGGACTGCAAAAATCTTGAGGCATAATAAACCTCAAAAAGTGAGGCTTAGCTCTTAAGCCAAATGCGCATTAATTCTTTAGTACATAAATGAAAACCATGTAAAGGAGTTAAGTTTAGAATAACATTATAGCTCTACTGAGCCTAGAAATAATATGTATTTGCAAAAGAATTAGGGTTTCTGAAGTAATAGAAGCCTTGGAAAAGAAGAAAATTGGAACGGTTGTTGGACATGATAGTTTTCTCAGTAAAGCTTGGAACTTGGAAGTGAATGGTGGTTATGGTTTACTTTTTCCTGGACAACGAAATCTGAATAAATAAGGAACCGCAAGGAACTCACTGAACAGTGATGTTTGAATAAATGAGAAACCTCAAGACACAAGGATTTTAACTAATATAATGACGGTTGAATGTTCTTCTAACCAGTTCATTATGCCAACAAGTTAAGAGAAATAATCCTCCTCTTTTTTGAAACAATCAACTTACCAGCAAGCCAAGTGAAATTGAGTAGCTTGCTTCTATGGTTGATGCAATTTCAGGCGAGTTTGTACAATGCTCGAACACTGCTGATGGTTAACTGAGCCAATCCCAAACACTTAAATATATGGCTTGTTTACACCCCTTGTTTTCCCCCATTCAATCAGGAGCTTCATTTCCAAATCATTAGTCTCATGAGCCAATAGCTAAGTAGGTTCCATTTCCTTCCGACTAAAGAGAGGGATTTGTGTTAAATTTTGGTGATGCGGCTAAATTGTCAACAAGATATGCTAGACCAGGATTTCAAATGACTTCAAGGACCAATTTGATAAAATTTAATTGCTAAAGACACCAACCAGAAAAGGTCCAAGTGGTGAGGGCATGTTTTTGTTAAGTTTCCAACCTAAAAGCCTAAGCTTGTAGGTGGAGGGCTTGATACACGTATATGAAGCTATAACAAGCCTTCAATTTAGGCGATATGGGATAGAGTGAATTCGATTCTTCTACACTCCCCCTCACGTGCAGGCTCGTATGGGCCTTGTCACGTGGATAACCAATACTCTGATACCATGTTAAACTTCAAACCTAAAAGCCTAAGCTTGTAGGTGGAGTGTCCAATACAAGTATATGAAGCTATAGCAAGCCTTTTATTTAGGCGATGAGGGATAGAGTGAATTCTATTCTTCTACAGTTTTCAATTCTTCCCATCACCGTTATCCAAACCCATGCAAAGTCAATCATTGACAATCTGAAAGATAAAAAAATGTCTGGAACCATTAACACTAAACTCTTCATCAAATAAGTCCATTTTTTCATCGAAAAATCTATCTCTTCTGTTTGTTAGGCAAGTGGTAAATACAACTACTTCATAGCCCAATCTTACAAAGAACATTAAAACTGTCATTCTCCCTGGGAAAAAACAAAAGGAGCATAAAGACTATCAACTAGAAGATGATGAGAAAATATTCATAAAACTATCTATTTACTGAGGGTGTCAGAATGGTCAATTAGGTGGCAGGCAAGTTATTAACCAGAGCATCTTCACTAGCAAACAGATTAAAATAACTTAAAAATCATTATCTTATAATACCTGAGTCAAACCAGACATCCATTGTATCAGTCCCCTTTTCATAGTCCGATGCTTTATCACGATATTTATCAGGGAGTAGGTCCTCCACTGTCATGTACCACCATGCATCACTACCCTTTTGGGCAATTATAGCTGCCAAAATAAATTATCAGAGCTGTAAACATTTTAACATAAATCATAAATAGCTCCAACAAAAACCTGAGATTCAAACGTAAAATTGGACACTCCACCACTCTGGGCATATAATGCATTACAACAGTATATATAAGATGGACCAACATAAAGGAACGTTAAAAATAAAAGAAACAAAACTATTGCGTTCATGCAAATACATCATTATGTGACACTAAGACTTTGAAATGAATAATAAAGATGTTTAACTTTAACTACATTTGAAATGATCTTAACATAATAAAGAAAAGGGGGAAGAAACCAATGTTTCTAAAAGGCTCTTACACTTGACATGATCAATAGTCACTTCATTCATAAGAGGTTCCTTTGACTGAACATGATAAAAGACTGGAATGGGGACGCCCCATGTCCTTTGCCGTGAAATACACCAATCAGAGCGGCTGCAAGTCATTGCAGAAATTCGGTTTTCTGCCTGAAAAATGGTCATGCATTTAAACAAAACACCACCAATAAGATATATGAAACCATTTGTTAGAACACATTCACAACAGAATATAACTGAAGGCTCTGATTGGATTGATCCTTAATATCCTTGCATCAGATTCTGTATTCATGAATAGTATGCATAATAACACTGCCATGTAAAAGAAGATTAAATTGGTAAAGCCTCAAAAAATACCTCCACTTTTTTTCTTCTTTTTTTTTTGAATCAAATCCTCATAATACAACAAGTGCAAAACAAAATCAGAAAGAACTTCAAAAGCATGAGACAAACCCAAAATAAGTTGCAAGATAGATGTTATGCTCATCTAATCATCTTTAGCATAGAACGGAACAAAACCAAGTTCAATTAAGCAGAATTTAGCAAGACAGGCCAAATTTCCCTAATCTGGGCAGGATGCAGCAAATCCAATCCATTGGTGAGGCAAAGATGCAAGAACCCAAGCACAAGGTAGTACCTAGCTGATTATGAAACTTAATCAGTTCGAGCCAATTTAACAACGATGCCTCTATATTAGGATCTTTTTCCCCCTTTTTTTGCTTGCTGGACACATACGACATGATCATAATTGCACAGCTCAAGCAAAATGATCATAATTACACAGCTCAAGCAAACTTTTCTTAATTCACCATTTTAGACACTTCATACTGTCTCAAACAGTAGTAGCCTCACTCTTGTCCTTGTTATGTAGGTTCAACCTATAATTCCCGCTTTTTTTATTCCTTAAATACAAAAATTGCAGATACACATTTTCCCTCTCTTTGCTGATCTTAGTCTTACTCTTTTTACACTTCATTAAATTAATGGTTCAAACAAGCATCTCCACCCAATACTCTAAGAAGAAAGAAAAGTTACTCCTTTTTTGCATTTAAAAAGTTCTCAATTTTCCTTTGAACCAACCCAAAGTTGCATGGTGGTTAATTTAGAATGCGATACTTGAATTAGTGACGAATTTGATAATATTATATTTTCCAAAAAAGGAAAAAGTGGGAACAGTGAAAATAAGGACTGCAGATTCTTAATGTGCATCTGAAATAGCAAGTACAGCTGGTCATCAATTGGTCCTTTTTAACATTTCCTAACACTTAAAACTTACTGCCAGGTTAAAATGAACTTAATAAGGAGAGTATTTACCACATAAATTAAACTTAACTTCATTTTTTTTCCCAACAAGAGATGAAAAATTAAAGTGAGGAAACATCCCCAAAGGGTACACTTTGCAGAAAAACAACGTTGAAAACGATGTCATGCTTCCTAATGATTCCTATAGAATCAAAACATAGAAACACAGCAGAACAAGGATTCAAATTTCAAAATAAAACTAGCAATTACTACATACAAAAACAAATTGACAATAATGCTTTTTTTTTTTTCCCCGGCTGGGTAATGGTTACATGTTAATGGATTTGCAGGAAGATGGGTTATGAACCCAGATCTCCAGTACCGTGGCGACAAGGCTTTACTGCCTAGACTAGGTGGCATCTTCACTGGCAATCATCCCACGAAACAAGCAATATGAACTGGAATCACATTTTTTATAAAGATTTGCATATTTTTGCACAACAAGGAAACATGCGGGAAAGCATGAGTACATTATGTATGGAGCATACTAAGCATAGTGACATAGCAGAATTTTACACGAACACAGAAATAGCCAAAACTAGGACCAGTATGATAAAAACAAGGTTATAATATCTCTAATGCAGTAAAAGACCAAACACCTGAGGTGGAATCCATTTTACAAGGCCAATTGCATCCATAGCAGCCTGGCGAAACCCTTCCACTGATGCAAACCATTGCTCAGTTGCCCTAAATATTGTAGGCTTTTTTGTTCGCCAATCATAAGGATACTTGTGTCCTGCATAACAGAAAAGATGGAAGAGTATTGTAAACTGACATGGCTACATTACCCTTATTTATGACCTCAAAAGGGAACAATAAGAGACACTTTCTCAATGATGAATTCTGAAAGAATACAACTTACTGTATGGTTCTTCCATGATAATTGACAAGTGTTCATCCAAGTATTTCACAACAGCAATATTACCATCTCCAAGTACATTCAGCCCACTAAACTGCCCAGCTTCTTCAGTGAAATTTCCGTTATCATCTACTGGGGAAAGTATAGGCAGTCCATATTTCAAGCCAGTCACATAATCCTCCTGACCATGACCAGGAGCTGTATGGACCAGTCCAGTTCCTGACTCTGTTGTAATATAATCTCCTCCAATGACGACCGGACATTCTCTGTTATCTATTGGGTGGATATACCTGTACCAAAGTTTAAAAACCATACATTATGGATACATTATGCTACCAATTCCTCAAATAGACATTTTAAATTGATAAGGTCTAGTTATTTATGTAAATTTGAACAGGACTATTTACATAATCATAGATAAATGATGCCCGAGCAACCATAAGTTCTTTCACTTTTATATATATATATATACAAAAATGATCAAGTCATGCATGCCAAAAATCACAGTGATCTAACGGTCAGTTTCTAAAAAAAATCACTAGTATATATATTTACATATTTCGCATTTGTAATTCCGTACACAACCTGCAGTTTTCAAGATCTGAACCCGACAGTATTTTCTTGACAACAAGCTTCATGCCCCATTTTGCTTCTAATGTTGGCACAAGGTCTGATGCTACTATAAGGAAAGGCTTCTTTTGTTCCTTCAACACATTTCCAAGCCCACTCTTTCCATTTCCAGAGGATGTAGAAACATCTCCCAAGAGTGACTGTACTTCAACCACAGCATACTGAAGCTTAGCATTCACTGCAACAGCTGAGAACAGGGCAAAGAAAAAAAATTATTGCATATCCTGTTGCAAAAACAGTATAAGGGGAGAGAGAGAGAGAGAGAGACACTTGTTACGAGTGCAAGTAACATATGCATTCTGCGTATCAAAGGTGGCATATATTAACCACATGACAAAAAATTGGCGTAACATAGGATTATAGGAATAACAACTTCTGCATCTTATCAGGACATGACAGTGTTTTTTCTTACTTTAATGCTGTTACAATTTAGATATATAATTCCACAAACAAAATATGCATAATGATTCCATAGACAATGAAGAGTAAGCAAATATTAATAATTCCACAATGCATACTGTAAATTCTCTTTAGTTTGGCTTATTCCAGAAAGATTGCTTAAATCAAGGAAGATTGCTTAAATCATTAGATGAACAAACTTTAAGGCTCTTAGAAGCCCAAACTCCAAAAGGAGACACAGTTGCACAATTTTCATGATTCTAGTTAGTGACCATATGTGCAATGTGGATCATCCACACAAGGCATGGAGAAAATTGGGCATATGTAATCAATGTAAAATACAAGTATTTACACAATCAATCAGCAAATACAAATTGGAAAAATTTGCAAGCAAAAAGGTATAAAAGGGCTTAGAATCCCCAACGTACAGTAGGAAGTACAGAAAAACTTCCCTGCCACTCCCTCTGTCCCATATAAATGATCCACTTCGAAAAGCGATATTCTTTTAGGTAAACATGTTGAATGTATTCACACCTATCTACAGTATTTTGGTGTTCCAATTGTGCTCCAAATTTACAAGAGTTTTAATTTGTTTTGTTTTGCCTTTAAGATTATACTATGACAAAGGGTATTGTAAGAAATTAAACAAAACTTATTCATTGACTTTTGAAAATGGACAAATATTATAGGACAGCCAAAAAAGGAAATGTGGACTGTTTTTGCAGGATGGAGGGAGTATAGTGAATCATTGACACCAAACTATTGAAGAAACCCACCCCAATTGAGTAATTATGTAACACACACACCAGTTTACCTAGAAGCTCAAATAAAATAAAGAATTGATTTATCAATAAAGTAACAGGATTTGAGTTACATTTGGTGTACTGGGAAAAAAATTCATTCTTTTAAAACCAGAAGACCCTCACTCTAAGAACTAAACTTTCTTTTATTATTATTAAAAAAAAAATTATCTTTATTTATTATTTATACAAGTAATAGTTATTTTATTCACCCTGCCAAATCAGGCTGATGCCTGTTTTATGCATTAATCTGAAAGAGAAAATTTGCTCAAAATCCTGCAGTGTTCTGAATTCTTGACTTCAACTAGCATTTTAGAAGAAAAAAAAAAATGAAAGACACTAAAAACCACAATGATGAATGATGAGCGATGACTCAAAATCAAGTTCTAGAGAATAATGTAAGCCTAGGTTGATACTTGATAGTCAGATACTTTGTTTCAAACAAGAAATATTGAATAAAATATTATTTTTTCTAGTTTAAAACACAACGTAAATACCATGGTTTTAGTACTTGTGCTATCATGACCATGAAATCCATGAATATGAACATTTAGTATAAATTGTTGATATTGAAACAAACACTTTAATCAATATAAAACAAGAAAGAAAACTAAATAATGACTAAATCAATTTATGATAATAACATGGGAAATCAAACAAAATGAAGGTTTACCAGCATTGGCTGGGACAGTCCAGGGAGTTGTAGTCCATATGGCCAAGCACAAATCTGGAAAAAATTCTTTTAATAAGCCACCGGAAGTTAGAGGTGCACTCACTAATTTGAAAATGGCATATATGCTCTTTGAAACATGCCCCTCCGGATACTGCATAAAAACTCTCAGTTAAGTAAGAAATAGGAACCATGCCAATCTTAGAAGATAATATAAGAAAGTGACACAAATCACAGATTTGAGCTTGAATCTTATTATAATAGACTTCAGTCATGGAAAAACTGTTGAAACAGCAGAGTGGATACATAAAACAGAAACTATGCATTAGAAAAACTGAATGACGGTTCAGAATTTCAATGAGAGGAAAATTTAATTACTCATCTAAATTATTACTCATCCAAAGAGAGATGGGGTACTGCAACAAAATAGAATCAACAAGAAGATATTTGAAAGTTTTCAAAAACCTCAATTAATTAGTCTAACCTTGGCTCATCAATATAAGAAACTAAAGTTATATTAATTCTTCATAAAAGTCATAGTGATAAAGTTTTCTGCAGTAGATTCACTGAAAGAGAAAAAACAAATTAGAAAGTTAATTTACCTCCAACTCAGCCTCTGCAAGAGCCGTACGTGATGAGGGACTCCAGTGAACTGGTTTCCTGCCTCTATAAATATAACCTTGAAAGGCCATTTGACCAAACACTTCAATCTAGTAGATGAAACAATGGACGAGAAATGACTTCTTAGCAACTCAATCATATATATGACCAACACGAAAAGGTAGAGACACCATTATTTTTTTTCTGTAAAATCTTTCTGCAACAAGCTATGGACATTTTATTAAGGTATGGTGTAGCATTAAGATAAAAATACACCACTTCTAGTTGATTCCAGGTTTATACAAATCAAAGAACTTATGGCTGTACAGGTAGCCATAATTTTTCCTTGACAGTTTACCTTAACTTTGAGTTGTACACAGAGACAAAACAACTGGAAGGTTACAAGTTACATTTAACTTCAAACATGCACAAAATTAATATGGAGAAAAGCTGTACCGGCTACCTGGGCAGCTTCGTATTCTGGATCGAGAGTTAGATAAGGATTATTCCAGTCTGCCCATACTCCATAGCGCTGCAAACATTAAACAAACATACTCATTGAGTAGCAAAAAGTCTTCATTTATTTGTAACTAAAATTAAATTGTTTCTAATTGATAAAGCCACCATACTCTGAGTATAAATAAATAACTCTAAAAAAGTTATATCAGTCATATAAATGAAAAAATTACTTTTACGTGACAATATGGATAAGAACATAAACAAATAAAATTCTAAGAGCAGATAAAGATATGACCTTAAATGATGCCATCTGAGTCTTAACAGTTGCTTTTGCAAATTTGGCTGCCTTTGCTCTCAACTTCAATGGTGTGAGATCCTTTCTAGCATCTTGATCCAATGACTGCAGAACTGAAATTATTTAATACAATAGTCAAGTTACTCAAAATATGTATTATGAGTTCTCTGCTTTAGATTTCCACACAACTCCAGCAGTAAAGTTTTACCCAAAACGGAAGCTTAAAATTTCTTGTACCAATATTTAATGTTACAATTCTAGAATCCATGGAGTTATAATTCTAGAATCCATGGAATAAGACCAATTCTGGAGCAACTGAAATCAAATTTATTAGCACAATGAGAGTAATATTAACTTTCGAGAACTTAGAAGGATATGATTCTGACATTACATTTCGATCCGGAAGATTTCTTGAATTTGCAATCAAATTTTAATAAGAAGTTCAGCTCAGAATGGTTTTGATCCAGCAAATTTCTTGTCTCGTGCAATGCTAGACAAGGACATGAACTGTGATGCTAAAACTAAATGCCGATTAACACAAACAAAGCCAACGACATGTTTGTCTTGCTTTGTGTAAAGTAATATATTAAGGGATGATTTCAAAATTCAATAATGTATGGCCTTGAGTGGTAAATTTACAAACCAGAATTTCCATATAAAAGCAAGATATGTGCCTTTACAAGCTGAAAATTTGTGTTAAACGATAGAAGTTATGGCATCCCCAAATTAGGCTTCAATTTAACTTTGGTGTGAGGATTATGCAGCATAAGTAGGGCTTGAGTGTCAGTGAACATGAGCCCACAATGTATATCATATTATTATCTAGACATTCAAACCAATATCATGCAAAATACTAAGAAGTTAATCGAATGGTATAGCTCTTGTTTGAGTAAAAAGGTGGTACTTCTGATTCTTGCAATGCTTTTACTTGACATTTCAAAAATCCAACTCAACCCCAGGGGTCCCCAACTATCCCAAGTTGAGTTGAGTTGAGTTGGGTTCAGTAATCAAGACATATGAAAAGGTGGAATTTGTTCTCATGATTCAACAGTAAAAGAAATAAAGGGCGGAAAAAAAGACATATTGGTCTATAAATCCATATGGAATGGAATGGTAAGGTAATATATATATATATATATAACAATCACATATAGCTTCATGACCAACAAAATAACCAAATTTTAATAGCAGTTTTTTTTTTCCAAGTTTTGCTCACCATAATTAATTTCTAGATGGCAGCTTTTCAATTGTTTGCATTGCAATTAGCATCAAGACAGATCAACACATTGTCATGTTGACAGCTTACAAGATGTGTCAGGAACAAAGGCCAAGATTAACAAAACCAGCAATCAAACCACCGCTTACCTTTCAACTCAATTGGTAGGCCATGACAATCCCAACCAGGCACATATTGTACTTTATAATTTTGAAGTAGCTGGCCAAAGAAAGAGAATAATGATGAAAAAAATGAAGACTGGATATGAAAAAATTGCCATATCAAAAAACAAAACGCATAAAGATTAATAGAAGTCCGTAAGAAATTTAATCTTCTTCATGGTTCAAAGTATCGATTGATACCAAGATGCATTACCTGATACGTCTTAATATTCATGATCAACAACCAGGATTTGGGGTGTCATATGCGCATAACCCCACACTGTGGTGGGGGGTGGGGGTGGGGGTGGGGGGGGACTAGCTACCAAGAGAATGAAAGACAGGGTCTATATGAGCAAGCATGTGTGCACGTGCATGTGTGCGTGTGTGTGTGTGTGAGAGAGAGAGAGAGAGGCAAGGAAAAATAAGATTCATGTAGCCAACAAAAAATGCTCGGGAAAAAACTTAATTCAGATTATTTGGGTATACTTTAGAGTCTATATGACACAGGTACTAATCCAGTTAGTATTGCAAGCATTGTCTCAACTGTGGAACCAAAGAATTGGATAATGTTGTGACTTCGATCCAAAACTGTCCCTGGAAAGCCAACCCTGCTCAACATTGGCAAATGTTTAGTAAATCACACATAAATTGGGTACCTGATTGCAGACTGAACAGGGTTGCTTTTTCAGTCACTAGAATTTGACTGGGTGGCTCCAACCTATGTTGGGGCAGCCATAATAAAAGCAACTTAGCATGAGCTGTTCAAAAGTCAATTTCAAATTGGTATACAATTTATTTTCTTCTTTTTTGAATATATTTCTGTCTGTGCTCAGAATATGAGTGTATACAGACACGTGCATGAGTATACAAACATATATGCATTTGATATGCGTGTCTCTAATGCTGATGTTATAGAAATGAATACCAACATATATAAGCAAGGGTAAAAGATTAAATTTCTAAACAAGGGAGAGAAACATACCTTATAACGATTAATTATATCTTTCAAAATCTTATTTAGAGCATGACCCATGTGTAGATCGCCATTAGCATATGGGGGACCATCATGAAGAATGAAATTTCCCTATGTGAGTAACTAAACATCAGCTAATAAGTTTATAAAACTAGAACAGGAACCCAAGGCAAACTATGGAACTCACCCCACTATTCCGATCAACAACTCTCTTGAACACCTGATTGTCATCCCATAATTTCTGAATTTCAGGCTCCCTTACTGAAGAATTTGCTCTCATGCCAAATGCCGTCTTCGGCAGATCAACTGTGTGTTTGTATCTTCCATCTTCTTGTTTTGCTCCTGAATAATCTCAAGCGAGTCAAGCAATAAGAAAAAGGCGATGTGTACTTGTCCTTTTTAAGAGGACATAAAAATAAAAAAGAAAGAAAGAAAAGAAAGTACAACAAGAAACTCCTCTAGAAAGTTGTGTTATTGAACTGAACAAAAGCACCATTGGTTTGGAAAAACACGATCAAAGTCTTCATATTAAAAAAATCAACATAATGTATACCTTCGGCTGCTTTCTTCGCTGCCATAACAGGTCCTCGAGATCTTCGCTTTGACGAAGAACAAAATTCGTCACCGGAATTAGTAGAATAGTGTGTCGTGTTCAAGAGAGGGAAGATTTTAACTGAAGAGCTTCCTCTGAAATAAAATAAACTAACAGAAGTGGTTTTCCTAAAAGATGAGCAAGTTCTTTGCGACAAAACCTGAACATATACAACAAAGTGCATCAGTTGCAACAACGTACTATCAGCATTCCAGATGGATTTAGAATGAGTTCCAAACTCAGTGTTTAAACAGTCAAAGCTAATAAATAAACTTAGTCTACATTATTTTTTGAAAAATAAATAAAATGAGGGGTGAAAATAAACTCATAGCTCAAATTTTTAACATGAAGGAGCCTCCTATGTAGCCATCCTCAGGATGCAAACTATATGTCCGAAAAATAAACATGTTAATATATCAAGTGCATAAAATTCATTTCACTTGAAGTGAGAGACACATTCAATGAGGATCAGCCTACAAAGACTAAGCTTAACCAGATCTTAACAGTTTAACATTGAAAGATTCATATTCAAGGAGGCCATTTTAGTTTCTATCTTCCCTTCTCTTTTAAGTACAGATTGTTTGATTGGCATCCTCCTACCAAAAAACCATTCTAGTCTCCAATAAGACATTTCATCAAACAGTTGAAGCACCATAAGCCTAACCCTTCTAGTAACTCGGAAGTTCAAATGCTTATATCATCATCAAGCTGAATATAATTAAAATTGATATGCATTGTTTTATAATTCTAAAGAGCAACTACGCAAATCGTTTAGAATTTAAGGCCCAAACTCATTCATTATTAAAAATCTTCAACTATTTGACAAGAATCATATTTCCTCCAGGCAGGCAAAACATACGAGTACTAATTCTTTGCAGTGTCTGAATCGAAAACATAAATCCATTTGAATAGGTCGAACTCCGTTTGGCTACCAGGAAGTTGCAGGAAAAGAAAATCAAACATCGAATCTTATAAGCGGTAGGCATTGAACTGGCTGTTGTAAGATTCCAAGTTCTTTTTCCTTTTCCTTTGGTTTCTCAGCAACCAAACAGGAGGTAAATTGAAGTTTTAACTGAAGTGTAGACTGAGACTATCTTATAAGAAGTAAGCATTGAACTGACTGTTGTCAGATACTTAGTTTTCTTTCCTTTTTCTTTGATTTCTCAGCAAACAAACAGGAGGTCAATTGAAGTTTTAAACGAAGTGTGGACTGAGAATAAGCTCAAGTAAAGTTAAGAATAATTACCAACAGGAGAGAGGGAGAAGAGAGAGAGAGAGAGAGAGACCTTATAAGAAGACGTTTGCAAGATCGCCATTTTGGCATCTAAGGGATTGAATACGGATGAGTTCGTTGCGAAGGATTTGAAGAATAACATAGCTTCAATCCAGTTTCAGAGCATCTCCATTGCATATGTGCTGTGTCTGTGTTTGGATAAATAAACCAAAACCGCACAGCCTTTCTGTACTTCAATTTATAATGGATTTCCACCAATTCCTCATGACGAACGACGCCGTTTTATTTTTGACCCCACGTCTTGATGGCACGGCACACCGTTCAGTTATGTTTTGTTGTTGCCATTGGTTAAACGCAATGTTTCTCTTCTCACAGCTCAGTTCAATATCAAGCTGATAAAATTTTGGGTTATCTCCAATTTAATACCTCGAATATGGGGTAATTGAAATTCAGGATCTAAATTTTAATCTGGCCAATTTATAAAAAAATAAAAAAAACTTATTTTAATACAGGACAAAACTAAAATCTTAATATTTTCTATGGTAAATTAATGTAGCCGTGCTATGATACTCTTAATTGTTTCTTCCTTAATCACGTAAATGTTAAGATTTCAAGCACTACTGCATTAATCTGCCTTATAAAATGTTATGATTCATTCTAATACATTATCTTTAACCTCCAAATTGAAACCCCTATTTGGTCACGTTGAGGATCATGTGAAAGGTTTGGGTAGGAAATAAGTCTCTTAGACTAGGTAGGATATACGTAGGCTCCAATTAGGATGCCACGTGAGGCATAGATAGATCGAGTCTCCATTATTTAAGTAGATGACGTTCTTGTTTCGTCTTACATTAAAACTAGTTTTTAAAAATTTGTCCTAAATTGATCAAATTTAAAGTTTAAGTCCTGGGTTGAAATTACCCTCAAAGTTCGAAGTACTAAAGTGTAGATAACCCATAATTTTTCCTTCAAGCAGCTTCTTCTAGTGATTTGCATATGGTTGCTAATTAATAAGAAGGAGGAGCAAATATATTCTTGCAACATTGACAGTGCCACACTGTTTAAGGCTCCATTTGGATTAATTTTGCTTAAAATTACTTTTGAAAAAATTATTTCTTTATAGAAATATGTTGAAACCATTTCTAAATATATTGAATTTTTTTATATTAAAGGTGATTGTGACAAAAGCTAGTAAAACTAATGGGCTAACTTTTGCCGACCATATTATTATCGCACAAGTCGTATAGAAGTGATTTTCACCTTGTCTTGAATCACTCGTTTGCATTAACTTTCCTTTAAAATCACTTTTGGAGTTCAAAATTTCATTTGATATAAGAGATGGGATGAGAATAACTTCTAAACAACTTAAAGGGTGATATGATAATTGACAAATTTTCATATTATAAGTGATTGTGACAAAAGTTAAGGAGCCCTAACTTTTGCCACAATCACTACTAATATGAAAAATTTGATGTGTAAAGACATAATTTGATCATAACTCCAGAAGGATATGTAAATAGATAGATCTTCAAAAGTGATTTTAAAAAAAGCTAACAAACCGAGTTTAGATCAAGTGAAATTTTAAACTCTAAAAGAAATTTTATGCAAAGCTATTGCAACCAAACCAGAGTGTTTATTTTGTCTACTTTGGCATTGCTACATCCTGATGGATAAGCCCTATTGGAAACCTCGGGACTTAGCAATTCAAGTTAAAATACTCTGTTCTATGTAAATCCCATTTGTCTCTTTGTTAACACTAGCTGAAACGTTTCCTCAGGCTCTGTTTGGATCTCCTCCCATAGCCTGTGTGAGACATATGGAGTTGTCTCACTTAACCAGCATTGATAAGGAAACAATGATGCTAAAAAGCCAGAATAGCCCTTGAATTCCATGTCAACAAACTATGCGATCTGTCCCTAAATTCATCAATTGGAACAACAGGTGTTTAATATCCATATAAACACGAAGAAGTGGACAGAGTGTGCTCAAGCCTTGAAGGTAAAACTGGAAGAACTTCATAGTAATTTCATCTGGGTTTTCCATTTTAATTTTCAACACAATACTGGTACGAATTCAAATCTTGAACCAGAATCAGCCTGCGCAAAGTAGATGTTAGAAAACAAATTTTACAAAAATTCAAGTAAACATTAAGCGGCAGCACAGTAATTGTTAATTGGCTCCACTGAGGGGTCGTATGCAATCCCTGACAGATTTGGTTCGGATAGAATGGCATGTGTCTGTTCAAATTTAGGTGAAATCTGTAAGATTTTCTGTTGAAATTTTTGAACCAGGAGTAATTATACTATCGTCTTGGCCAGCCTGAGATTAAGTACAAAATTGGCTGCTGGCCCATTTTCTAAATTTCAACAGATAATCCCAAAGAAAAGCATTTTAACAAGACTAAAACCATGAAAAATGATGATAAAATCAATGAATGGATAATAGCTTATGAAGCATGAATGAATATTCACCTTCCATCACATTTATACCACAATTAACTCATGTAACATCAATAAAAAGGTTCTTTGCATCATTTATGCTACAAATTTCAGACCCACTAACATCATTGAACAAAACTGGATATCGTTCGCAGATGAAATGAGATGCTGGCTAGACCATGCTGAATGTCTATCCCTTCAAGAGAGGACTAATAACTGACAATTTGAGGGACAAAAACCACCTAGTATGTTGAGTTTCTACCACTGGACCCAGAACAGATGCCCCTAAAGATGGAGATGGCAATAGGAAGAATACCCATGAGTGCAATCTGGAGCTGCTCAGAGCTGCTTGTCCTAACAGTAATCTGCCCGCTTTGCTTGTTGTTCAATCCAACACGAACAGCCATTTTTGAACTCCGGCCAATGGAAAACTGAGACTGGAGGTTCGCCATTAATGCCAGGTCGCCTCTCCACTTCATCAGAGACAGACCGAGTGTGGTTTGGTCCTGCCCGATAGGGAAATCCTTCTCCTTGAGGCGCACTTCCAAGTTGGCTCCATATGCTGTATCACCCTTAGATCGAACTGCTCCAGTACTTCCCACTAAAACCAAGCGTTTTCCCACTGCAATCTGATCCTCAAATTTGAGTCCAGTGGCCACATTTTCATCTAAGAAAGTAATCGATATCCCAGCAGTTGTTTTGTTCATTTTGAAAATTTTCATTTTTGTTTCGCCTCTGAGGATGTAGGCAAGTTGCTTTCCGATTGTTTGGATGTCAAATCCTACCATGGTTGACCCATTCTCCCCATGTTTTGCTGAAACTGAGGAATCTAAGTGAATATTAAACTCTTTTTTATCCTTAGTGATTTGAACAGCAATTCCTGCTGGAAACCGACCAGCAATAGCAAGATTCTCTTCAAGGCTGACACCGTCGTATCCACAATCGTGGTCCCAACCATGAGTGTCCAAAACTGGCCTTGAAAGAAGCTGCGATGTGGGCTCCAAAAACCGGTATCTGTAAGCAGGGTTATCTCCATCAAAGGAAGGTGGAAGGACCATGTCAGGTAAGGGAACTGCTACTGTTGCTGGACTTCCGTACTCTCCGTCCTCATCTTCCCCAATATAACCAAAATCATTCCCCCCATCTTTTCCTTTCTTCTTGATCTCCCTCAACCTTTTCACCTCTTCTCTCCACTGTTTCTTCTGAAGGAGCTTTACCCGATAGTCGTACTCCTCAAAATAAGCTTTCCTTTGCTCCTTACTGAGCTTAGCAATCTGAGACTTCTTCAGAGGCTTGAATGGTGGGAGCTGGTCATACTCGTCCTCGTCTTCCTGGTCAGAATCTGACAAATCCTCCAACTCAATATCTGAGCCAACATTCTCGCCACCCTGATCTGCAGAGAGTTTTGGATGGGCATGAGACTGCAACAGAGACGACAACAAGTAGGGTAGAGGTGGGGAACGGACCCGGAAGCCAAAGAGCTTCCTGTGATCAAAATCATCTTGAGGTTTCGATATAGAACTTGCTTCAGATAAAATCTTAATCGAGCAGCATAAAAGCAATAATTGGGGTCTCCAACTTTGTCCGTTGGGAAGCAATATTTGACCATCTCCATCCTTTCTAGACAATGGATTGTTCTCAACAAGAGACACTGGATTCATCAAACTTGGACTCATCAGACGCAAATCACCAACTGCCTGGCTGATGGACTGCTGAACAACATGAGATCGTTGAGCAACAAACATCTCATAGCTTAGGGGTGACCCAGAAGGTCCATCAGGGGGAGCAGAAGCAGCATGGGTCAGAGTGACAACGGCATTTTGCCATATAGACGAACCAAGAGAACTAGTGATTGACCTTAATAATGGAAGATCATTAAGATCTCTGGTCTGTGTGTCTAACCGATCAACATAGAGGATGACATCTGGAGGGCACTTCTTTGTGAACTTCTTTATAGACAGTAATATTTTTTGGTTGAGAGCTTGTTCCATTACAGAAGATCTAAGACCCGGGGTGTCAAAGACCCTAATCTTAACTCCATCTATTGATCCAACAATCTCTTTCACAGTTGTCGTGGCAGGTTCAAATGCATCAGTTATGGCTTTCTCTTCACCAAAAATCGAATTTATGGTTGCACTCTTTCCGACTCCAGTTTTCCCAAGAACCACAATGTTCAGAGAGAAGTCTAAGTCATCTTTACCCTCTGCGTCGAGTTGCATGGCCATCCTCTCAGAAGATTCAAGGCTAAATGGTTGACTGGAGTGCCTCCCTGCAGCAAGGACTAGCCGATACAAAACCTGTGCAGGTATGGAATCTTCAGGAGAATGGCCTAGTCTCCGAACAAGCCTCAAGAACTTCACTCTTAAAAGTTGCATCTTCTCCATCTTCTTCTTTTCTTCTTCGCTCAGGCTGTCCTCTGATTCATTACCAACCAAAAGGTCTGAAGGAGTAAAAAGATTGGGAAGGTTTGGTCGGGAAGCAGGCCTCAGAGAGCGGATCGAGGAGCCTAAACCAATGGGACGCTCAAGAGAATAAACCCGGGAACCATCGCCAGAGGTGACTGTAATACCATTGCTATCTGATCCAGCACTAGTGGCTGCTTTCAGAAGGGCAGCCAATGCAGCAGAATCAAATAATTCTTTTTCTCCACCTTCTTCATCTGTGTCCACTTCTTCATCTGTGTCCATGACTATTGGTCCATTGATTCTCTCTGAATAGTCATGTGAACTTTCTGCACCCAAAAGAGAAGTAGGGGCCAATCTTTGCTCCAATTCATTCATGATTAGCTTGGCTGTGCTAGAGGTTCCAAAAATCAGATCATCAGCATCTTCATCTGAAAGAGAACCTTCTTCTTCTACTACTACGTCATCCAAACTGTGCTTTGCTTCATCTTCTTCGTCAATTTGTACTTCAGGGTCTAAACCAGAACTTGGTACTGTATCTTCAACAGTATTGCATTTGCCATACAATCCATCTTCCAATCTATCACCCCCCATTGTTCTAGGCAAATCACCATTTCCCAAATATTTAGTCTCCTGAGCTGGATTTGGTTCTGAAAATTTAGCAGAGTCTGCAGTCTGAATTTCATTCCTCTCAATAGCGCAGTCTTTGTCTTCAACTACGTTGGCAACTATGGGATCACGTGATGCCAGTCCCAAATCAGTTTCTGGCTCAGGTTTACCATCCAGTTTGTCAATATCACTACATTGATCAAGACTAAAAGTATCACTAACATTGACACTACTTTTTCCACCGTGATCCCCTCTGTTAGGAAAATTGACATCTTTATTAGTTTCAACGTACTTAAACCCTACAGGTTCTTCAACAGCAGAGCTTACCATATCGGTTCCATTAACCATAGCAGCACTTTCTTCCACCACTGCATTGTTCTCTGCAACATCTATCATTGAACCCCTTTCAGTCGTAGATTTCACATGTACATCCCTATCATTCAATTCAATCCCTTCTTTCTCAACCTCATCGAGTACTCGCCTTTCTTCAACAGAATTTTTAGCATCCTCATCCAATTTTGAATTATCCTCCACAACATTTTCATTACTCGCCACCAAAGATTCAACACGAGCCTCTTCAGTAGCACCAGGACCCTTATCTTCAACCGATACAGCCAAAACAGAGTTATTAACAGATTCCTTCACCATAGAGGGCTCTTCTCCTTCCATACTAAAAACACCATTTCCAACTTCTATAATTCCAGGCAAAACTGAGCCCTCAATGCCTTCAGCCCCTAATAAGGCATTGGATTGGTTCACAGCAGAAGAAGAACCTCCCCACAACAATGACTCATCCTCTTCTCTTTCTTCTACCCCCAAAACCTTAATCCTAGCAACATCATCAATCTTCTCCCCAGCCCGAATACCCGGAACCCTCACCACGCCCGAAAACCCACCATCTTCCACTTCACTCACCAATTCATCATCACCCAGCACATCATTATCATCATCACCGTCCCCTGACAACTGGGCAATCGGCATAACCCGTTTTAAATACGGATAATCCCCAATTACAGGTTCAACAAAAGGGCCATATTCCTCAACCTCGCCACTCTCTTCCTCTTCTTCCATGGCTGTTCCTAGGCTTTCTTCGTCTGTGTCTGCCACGGAAGGCCTAGAAAGCACATACTGTACAGTTTCCTCATCTGAGTTAGCCACAAAAGGCCTCTCCGACGCCGTTTCAAACTCCTCGTCACCACTCACAAAGCCCTCGGACTCAAACCCGCTATCACTATAAATACTACTGCTACAACTAGTGCTAGTGTTGAGTTTATGACCGTTGGTTTTGAAGGAGATTTCAAAATCAGAATCATCAAGAGTAGGAGGAGCTCGGATAGGGAGTGAACCTGGTGAGCTGGAAAGCGCGCGCTCATGTGGGTTCGTCGGTGTTGTGGAAAGAGAGACATGATGGTTTGAGTCCATGGATTTGAGCTCTTGTTTCTATCTACTACAAAGCAATAAAACCACACGCAGACGCCAAAGCAAAAAGCTGAACAGTTCACAGTATATGAGACAATTTTTTTTTTTTTTTTTGGGAAATGATGGATTAGGGTTTGTTTTCGATGATTCTAATGCTTCTTTTTTTATGCTAGGAGTTGGCCACAGTGGTTGGGCTTGGCCTGTGCAGTGGAAGCCACACTCACGAGGTTTGATACAGGGTGAGAATGTGAGAGATAAGATAGCCTTTTGGATGATGTTTGGCCGTTTTCGTAGAATAGAATGAAACCATACGTAGTTCTAGGGCTCACCGCTCACTACACCCAACTTTCAGATTCTAATTATCCAAAAAAAAAAAAAAACTTTCAGATTCTGTCTTCGTATTTTCATTTATATATACAAGTAATGCTGTATATTTTAAAAAATTATTTTAAAATGTTATCCCAAATGAATCATAACCCTTTGTTTATTATCAATAAAAGAATTTGCTAAAAAAGATAAGATTGGATCATTCATCACATCATTTGGGATACACTTTTGAGACAAATTTTTTTGACTTTGGTTTGGCTGTGGCTCAAGTATGGTGCGGATCTTTTTTTATTTGGCCTGTTGGCCAATGTAAATCTAGTGTTTTTAAAAACCGACTGTTGGATTGAATATTATTCCTATGTACTGCAGGCATGCCAAAAATCATAGTGATCTGACGGTCGATTTATGAGATACAGACTGTGAAAAATTTTAACAGTTTTTATACATAGGAATAATAAACTGTTAAAATTTTTCACAGTCTGTATCTCATAAATCGACCGTCAGATCACTGTGATTTTTGGCATGCCTGCAGTACATAGGAATAATATTCAATCCATCGGTCTATTTTTAAAAATACCAGATTTACATTGACCAAAAGGCCAAATAAAAAAAGATCCACACCATACTTGAGCCACAACCAAACCAAGCCCAATTTTTTTGGGAGGTATAGCATTTTCCATATACATATATGGAATTTTCCCATATATGGGTTCATGTAGATAATTTTTGCAAACTAAGGGGATATTGAGGGAAAATCCCCATATATATAATGTGGTGAAAGTATTTTGGACCAACTTACGCGCACCAAACTAAATCCACTCTATGATCCGATCAAAAGCAGGTCATCCATGTCAAAACCAGGGGATTCACGATAAATAATCCTTGTAACCTAGCTCCAAGAGGTTGCCCGAAATTCAATCCCGAAATATCCTGATTGATGATTTGTCTCAGGTATTGAGGTACCAGTTGGATAACCTCATGAAGTTACCTTTCAGATTTTCTTTAGGGGCCATTCACCCTTCTATTAGTTTTGCTTCCCCCATTCTCAAATTTGACAATTAAATATTAGTAATTTACTTAACCTACATTCTAATGGTACAAATTTATTCTCAAGGATATGTACTTATTTTTGCAATTCTATGAAAAATGCAGGTATGTATTTGTAAAAATGCGGTATCCATGTACTACATATTTTATAGATACGTATGTATATTTTGAAGAATATAAAAAGTAAACATGTATTTTAACACATATTAAGAGAATTCATAAAATTAATTATTTATATATCGTGTGGAGATTCGTCGAGATGATGGTCATCACAATCTTGTTAAGAAACCAAAAGATTATGAGTCAATTGTGTTAGCATTTTTTTAAATCACTGTTGGAGAACTTTCTCATCATATATTTCTTTAGAATTATGTTCAAACTATATCTTCATATATCAAAGTTTCCATGTTAGAAGAGTTTGCAGCAATAGTTCAACCCCTAAGTTTTGTTACAATAACTTCTAGTATAAAAGTTTTGCCAATCATCCTCTTCAAATTGTAAGTAAATAGTATTCAATCTCTTAAATCAAGTGAAATTTTAAATTTCAAAAGTAATTTTAAGAAAAACTAATACAGATAGAACCTGAGTGCATTGGAGAGGAATTACTTGCACCAATTTGTAAATGTGTACCGGACATCAACCCATTTTGTGAGTACCAATTACTGAAGGGCTTCATTGATCCTATTAGCATAATTGTAAGGGTTTTTTCGTCTTAGTAAATGACATCATGATAATGTTTACTTTTTTAGTTGGTGGTGACAAGAAACAGGGATGAATCATGTGGAAACATTACTAACTGTATTTTTACTAGCATTTTATATGCTACTTGGTATGGTGTTGTATATTTTCACTGTAATATCAGCATGCTTTGCTAATGGTATGTCTTGTTACCTAATAATATTTCTTCCATTCTTATAAGAGAAGATCTCATACTTAAGCCTAATGTAAGGGGCTGTTTGGGAACCCACAGTGTACACATTATTTTGTGCCCATCCTTTTTAAGAGTTTTGCCTTGCTTGGATGACATTGGGGCTACGCAAAGCCCACGCTATAAGCTGGCCCGGCCATCGTAGAGGACCACATCTTCAACATTCCCTTCCGTTGGCTGTTCACGCAAGGTGAACGTTATCGTGAGGCTACAGACATGGTGGTGGGTGCGCATTACGCCATCACCTCCTTCCTCGCACCTTCTGCTAAAACCACCACCACTCAAAGAAAACCAGTAGCATTATCTTCTATTTCCGCTCCATTTCCGTCAAAGCTCACGAAGAGAAAAAACTACTTACGCCCAAAGCTTCTCAAAACCCTAACTAAACCCTTTCCACAAGAAACCCCAGCAAACCCTATAATCCCTATCGAAATCACACATGGAAACGACCTCGAGCTTCCCTCCGATCAAGTTTCCGGTGAACCTTGCCCTGCGGCCGCCGGAGAGGACGAGAAAAATGTAGAACTCTTCGAGACCTCCGGCACTGTCGGCATCGCTGGAGTTCTCGATAGCGGTGGTGGTAAATTTTCCACGAGGTCAGTGCTAAAATTCGGCATGTATTTGGTGGGACTTTTTGTGTTTCAGACAATTTGTGCTGTTTGGGTATTAGGATCAGCCAATTCTGATCATGAACATGAAAACTCAGAAATTGAGAATAAAAATAAAATTTTATTGAATGGAAATGGTAAATCTTTTCGCGGAAAATTTGGGTCGAAACCGGGTGCTTTTGTGCATGTGGATGAGTCTGAGCTGGAAGCAAAAATTATTGAAATTAGGGCAATGGCGAGGAAAGCACGCGAGAGTGAGGGAAAGGAGGCGAAAACTGATGGTTACGTATCGGATTTTGATGATACTGGTAGTGGTGAGATTGTAAATGAAAGTGCAAGGTCTAGAGTGAGAAGTGGGATTGAAAAAGAGGTCGATGCACGATTGATTAAGTTGCAGAAGAGGCTGAATTCTATTTGGGAGAAGTCACCAGGGTCGTTGGTTAGTTACTTGAGCAAGTTTGGAAAGGTTGAAGATAAGGTAAATAAGGATATTTCGGATGTGAAAGAAGCGGATAGTGCATTAATGTTTAAAAAGAAGCACAAATTCAGAAGTCAATTCACTAAGCCGAGAAATAGTGGCAGGGGATTTCAGGGTTCCGAAGATAATTGTGGTATAGCGAAGAAAAAGGAGAGTGCTTCAGCAACTTTAGATTCAGTGGTGAGAAGTGAAAGTATTGGTATTAGTGGTTTAAATTCATTGGACCAAGAACAGCAGATAGACCTGCCCGATGGTAATTTGGAGGAAGGTATTTCTGGGATTTTAGATGAAGATGAGGGAAGGGAGCTACTAAGTAAAGATTCAAAATCCTTGCATACTGATGGGAAGAAGTTGAAGAAAGAAAGAGGGAGAACGAAAGTGGGACAGGAAATGGGAGTTGCGAATACTAAACCAAGCACTGGTAATGTTCATAGAACAACTTACGAGTGCATAATCTGTTGTTATTGTTGGGATAGAAGTCAAGTTATCAAATTTATTTTCCAAGTTTTTGACTGCTTTACAAATATTTTGTTACTTATGCCAATGATAAATACTGGTGTCTGTGGTCCTAAGAAACATAATATTGTGATGAATTGATTGTCGAAGTTGAGATAGTGAGTAATTTATGTTAAAATGTATAAAATTGATTAGATAAGAAGGCAAGAAGAGTTATTTCTCTTATAACAACCTTGTTGCTTATCTGAAATTTTGAGAACTGAAGTAATGAACAAATACTATCTTGTATTTCTGTAATCTATAAAAGGGTAAATGTTTATGTTCTGTTCATTTTTCAGTTATTTGTTAAATTTCTAGGTGTTATCCAGGAGACTAGTAATGGAAGGCCTTCTGTTGAAGAAATGAAGTCAAGAGAATCAAGTGACTTGGAGGCACGAAATTCCCTAAATTTCACAAAAGAAAATCAGGACACTACTGCAAAATCTAATAAGGCTGCCATGCTGGGTAGAAGTAGCAATTCACAACGCAGAAAAGTTGGACGCAAACCAGTGGCCAACAAAATTAGGGATATGCAATCAGACTTTGAGAATGATTTGTGGTGGTCCAATCTTCCTTATGCTCTGGTACATTAATGAAACTTGCATATTTTTACTTGGTCAATTTATGTTTTTTTTTTTTTCTCGGCCCCTAGAACATAATTTTCAACATGATCTTACATTTCATTTCGGATTTGAGATTTATGCATTAATGAAACTTGTACATGTAGGGGTTGAACTTCATTGTACATAAGCAAACCATCTTAGCCAACTTCCTCTTATCTTTAACTCACTTGGTACTTTCATTCATACTAGTATTGTCAGTTTGTCACTCATCAGTTTCAATATCTTCAGCCATGCTCATTTTATAGATATTTTTTTTAAAATTTTTTATTGACTGGCCATCAATTCGGTAGGTATTTGTTGTCAACGGAACAAGAGAAGTAATAATACAGTTCATCCATCCTGCTTTATATTTTTAGGCAGCATTCTCTTATATCTCCTTCTCTTTATGGATGTTTACCTCTGATGATGAAGACAGTGACTTTTGGGTATCTTTGTTTTGCCACCAATCTTCACTGCCTTATCATTTCTGCTTCTATTTTCACCAAAAAATACATCTAATGTATCCTGTCTTAATATTTCTACTCAACCAAAACCTTTGATTCCAAGGCATCCTTTTATATTTGTAACTTAGAATTAACCCTTGATCATCTTGTCAACTTAAACTATTATCTTTTCTCCCCTTTGAGGATCAACTGAAAGTTGGCAAACAACATACACTGCAGGACCTCTTCTTTGTATGTGTCCTGTCAAAAAGATAAAGCCCAGTCCCATACCTTGATGTAAGTGTATTGTGACTGAAAAATTGCTCGTCTCTTCTTCAGCTGTTCTCATCCTAGTTACTGCTCCTATGTCCTATATGTGTGTCCTTTATTATGTTAATGTGGTACATACTTCCATTAGTATTTCTTTTGCTTAGAGAATGTTATCTAAGGTTTGGGATTAGCATTTTTGTTAGGTCACCTTCTAATTCTAAGCATTAGTCATCATGTGTGCATTTTTCAGGGTATTCTTTTGCGTAGAGATTCTGACCATGAAGGACTGGGAGGACTTTATACTCTAAAAATCACTTCTCACGCACAGGATCACATTGTCTCAGCTTATACTGTTGCTTTTGAGGACCGCGGTGATGCCAATAACTTCTGTTATTTACTGGAATCTTTTTTTGAAGATCTGGGCGATTTCAGTGCTGACATTGTTCCTTTGTCGATAAAAGTAAGAATCTTAACTCGAATTCAGGCAGCTCCAAACTTACATGTGCATTTTAAACAATCACCCACTCTCTACAAGGACATGATATTAATGTAGCTGAACCAAGTATCCATGGCGTTGGACTCACTGTCCAATGGGTTCCAAATGGGGATTATCATTGACTAACAATGTAAATTTTGGGACTATTCTACCAACAACTGTCTCCAATTCATTTTTCAGGTCATGATACTGTGTACATGCCTTTTTTCTTTTAGTTGTATTATCAGAGAAATTTTTATTTAATTGAAATAAGTGCCACCATGATGAAGGAAGATAATTCAACTTTTGCAGGAACTTCATGAGGCAGTGAAATCACATACCATGAAGTTACTTGTTTTAAAGAAGGGGCAGCTTCAACTCTATGCTGGGCAACCGCTTGCTGATGTCGAGATGGCTTTGCGCTCTTTGGTTGAACAAAGTCGAAGTGCCTAAACTCCGGATCAAAAGTGTGGGATTTAAAGAATGAAGATCAGATTTTCCTTTTCAATCTCTGAACAAATTCTCACATTAGGTGGCTGGCCGGAGGTATTGACAAGTAACAGTTTCTTAATCAAGGAAGCATCATCTGGTGGAGTGGTGGTAGTGAGATTTCCTTTTCTCAAACAACAACTTTGTCAACGTTGGTTGTACCTAGTCTTGTCAGCAGCTTTACTTAACCAAAATTCAGGATCTTCGAGTTGGCGAATACAGCCAGACACATCTGGTTATTTCTTGCGGAAATGTTTTTTTTTTTTTTTTTTTTTGTATTATAAATTAACTGATTTTTTATCATACAATGTAAATTTGATCATAGTTTTGTGCTCAAAATAAAGTGATTGCTGCTGAAAACAGACTTCTTGGCTTTAGAACTTTCAATTTTAAATGTTGGCCGTAGCTAGAGGAAGTTTCACACATCTTAGACACTGCTAACCTAGCTGGTTGCTAGTGTGAGCAGTATGGATGATTCTTAGTGGGGTCGGCCTGAAAAGAAGGAAAACTCTAAAACTCGAGGGTTTTATTGTCAAGTACAGACAGCAATTTGATAGTTTCATCAAGGGACTGGCTGGTCTAGCGTTCTGTTACCATTTCTTCTACTGCAAATCAAACAAGTCAAGGGATCAATAAGAAAATGTTTCATCAAGTGATTTAAGATCGTGTTGAGATACCAAGTAGTATAGACCATGTAGGTTCTTCGAGCATTCCAATCTGTTACTTGGTCAAGCGCGCACACATTTATTTTGTTCAAGCGCATGCGTGACTGACATACAGCCATCGATGATCAATATGCGCTGGTATATACACATCACAGACAGCCATAATTATAGTTGTACACACGCGATTAACCAAACTTCTTTATACTGCTAGATCGAAACTATTATAATTGCAATTTCTTTATCTAAATGATAGAAACCTATTTATGCCCCTATGTTCCCTAATATTAATAAATATTATACTGCTAGATCGAAACTATTATAATTGCAATTTCTTTATCTAAATGATAGAAACCTATTTATGTCCTTATGTTCCCTAATATTAATAAATAGATATTGATCCAGTTCTCTATGTTTGAATTCGAAATGCCATCACAAAGAATTTGGGAAATTTGAGGGCTTAAAAATGGTGTCCTGTATTTATAACAATTAATGAATGGAAAAAAAAAAATCAGCTTGAGAGAGAGAGAGAGAGAGAGATCAAAAGTACGTTGCTTTTATTTCAACATTTCCCCCATATAACTGGAAATCATGTAAAAACAGCATTTACATGAACTGGGAACAAGTTGTACACTCATCTTCACAATAAAATGCAGAAGGCTAATTAATTCTACTCCTAACACGCCCACATCCCCCACAACCCACCAGTGCCTAAATTTCTACTGAGAAGAAATAATTTTGATCAAAGACTGAGCATGAATAGGGGCCAAATTAGATTGGCAAAAGCTTATCCATGACTCCTGTTTCTCTTCTTCATTTTCTGTCAACACCTCATATATTGAAATTACGATGCTTCGAGCCGCTTCTCTCGCTTCCGGCAATCGATCAATCAGCATATCAGCAGCCATTTGAACAAGCAAAACCAACCCAATTTCCTTCATTGCTTCCAGCCCCTGAAATTGAAGCACAAAAGTGAACACCATGAGCCAGAAAAAGGGGTGCACGTTAGCACACATGAAACAGTGGCAGCTTCCCAATAATATTTACCATCTTGGAGACACAATGAGAGATTGATACTGCAGCTTTGGCTCTAATCCTTGGGTTGGTGTGACTAACGTACGCCCGGAGCTTATGGAGCAAAGGAAGAGGAGTCATGGACCCAACCATGGCTTTTAGTGTCCTGTCTGCTTCTTCACACACAAACCGTTTGTCCTGGGAAGCTTTCAGCAGTAGCTGCAGCAGCTATGTATGTCCACCACACAATCAATTAATCCAAGTCGTAGAATCGTATCTCATCAAACTTACGATCAAATGAGGACTTAAATGAAAATAAATAAAATAAAAGGAGAAGTGGGTTCCACACCAAGTGGTCAAATGCATCGGAGATGGTGGAATCGAGTAAGTTATCACCATAGCCGTTGAAGATATCATATGAAGCCATGATCGCCGTCTTGATCAAAGCACTTCTTGGGTTCTTCATCGACTTCACCAGCACCAACATAACTTTTTCCCTAAACATAACATACACGTTAGCAAATTCTATAACTTGTATGAAATAGGATAATCTATGTAAAACCTACTTAAACTACCTAAAACTTCTAACCTTCAAAACAGAACAAATAACTCACTGCAAACTATAAATTAAATACATATAATTTTCTTAAATTTCAAAATTAAATAAGTAATCCTCTTAAAATATGAGTTAGTTTTACAAAATTGTTAATTAGAATCACAAAGCGAAGATATTTTATGAACTTAATGTTTGTTTGCATTAACATTTCTTAAAAGAATTTTTGGAGTTTAATATTCTACCTAATTTAAAAGATGAAGTAATAATCACTTGAAGACTAATAGGATAGTTGGCAAGATTTTTATACTAAAGTTACTGTGGCAAAAGTTGATGAACCTTTTTGATATAATCACTTCTAGTATGGAAATTTTGATTCATGAACATATAGTGTAAATATAATTTTAAAGAGATACGTGAAGATATAGTTCTACAAAAGTAAGTTTATAAAAAATTAGTACAAACAAAACCTAATCAATAATTTAAAGAGTTTATTTGTTTATAAAATTAACCTATAACACCTGGTGTTTAATGTAAATTACCCAATAAAATATGATTAAGGGTAAGAGAACTATCTTACAAGACGGGAAGCAACAAAGTGGAGTGATACAGAGCAAACCGCCTAGCGTTATTCAGTGAATCGCAGACTTTCGTCCAATCCTTTGATTCTAACCCTTCAATTAAGCCCTAAATCACCAAACAAATGAAGATTTGCTTAGAGTCACAAATGCGTTTCATCTAAAACATAAAAACAAAACACAGCAAAAGACTTACTTGGATCTTCGTTTCAGGGTCTGGTAAGGCTTTGAGGTTCTCGGAGGAAATGTAATCAATGGCGGCATCTGCAGTCGGTGGCAGAGGAGCCTTGTTCTCGTCGTTGACACCAAAATCAGATTGTTTTTGGATGGTAACTGCAACTTTCACTTGCTTTTTGGGCCTTTCCGGTGTTGTTGGGAGAGCATTATCAATCGGTCTCAAGGCCATTTCTTCAGAGAGAGAGAGAGAGAGAGAGAGAGAGAGAGGAGGTGAGAAAGATATTCTTGAATAGTTTGATCGATTTAAAGTAGTAGGGTTTTGGTACCAGTATGGAAAGTAAAATCTTTGTTCGTTTAAAATTTGAATCCTTTAGAAAGTTAAAAAGAGACGTTGAACCTTTTTTCCTGTAACGGTCACATTATTTGGTGGAGGGGAGGATTTCAGCGGCTGGAAACCTCCACTGTCTCTGCACACGTGGCTTTATTAAATAGCTTAGTTCTTTGCTATTTTGCTGGCAAGTTTTGTTATTTCGATTGTTATGCTGTATGTTGCCTCTAATTACTAATTAGATAGTATTTTCCTTTTACCACTAAATATAATAGCAAATGTAGTTACTATAGTATTTTTTATGATCAGATAACTAACAGAAAATATTACATATTGACATTTACTAAGAACTTGGCTGGAGTGAGAACAATAGACAAGTACTGTTTATATATATATATACAGAAATTCTATAATTAAGCCGGCCTGATTATAGAAAAAATACAGTCACCCATTTAGGGGGTGATGCAGGACACAGTTTCACATTTTGACCATTGGATTTTCTATTCAGGCAGTGCTTGTCATGCCTGCAAAAAATCATAGTGATCCGAAGGTTGGTTTATGAGAAAACTGACTTGAAAAAAAACTGTCATTTTTTATTCTTTAAATTCCAGTTTTTTTCAAAGTCAGTTTTCTCAGAAACCAACCGTCGAATCACTGTGATTTTTGCAGGCATGACAAGTACTGCATGAATATAATATCCAACGATCGAAACTGTGACATGTGACTTACATCCCCCCAAAATGTGGTGACCGCACAAATGCCACAGTCAGGCCGGCCTGACTGTAGCATTTCTGTATATATATATATATATAGAGAGAGAGAGAGAGAGAGAGAGAGAGAGAGAGAGAGAGAGAGATGATCTATTGGGGTCCACTTTTACGGTCCACTCCTCACTAACACTGTGTTTGGTACGAGGGAAAAGTGGGAGGAGGGAAAGGGGAGGAGGGAAAAGTGGAGGGAAGTGAAATTTTGGGTGTGTTTGGTATGGGGGGAAGGGAAAAGGGGAGGGAAATGTGGAAGGAAAAGGGGAGGGATTATGAGCCACTTTTCATCCGCCCAAAAGGGGGCGGATTTGTGGAAGGAAAACTCTGTGGATAGCTAAAAACCCACAATTGCCCTTTATATTTTAATAAAAATCCACAATTGCCCTTATCAATTACTTCAACTCTTCACTTTTCAGCAGCCCCTCCATACATTCTAGAGAGAGAAACGTAGAAGATTAAGTGATATGCTTCTAAAGTTTGATTCAATAAATTAATAAGTTTCGAAATAATGTTTTAATTTGACTCAATTATTAAATTTGATTCACTTATTTTATGAGTTAGTTTAAATAAACTTTTTATCGTGTTCATTGCAAACTAAGATCAAATAAGTTGATTATTTGACATATTAATGAGCTTAATTATCATTTCTCAATTATGAACATATAATTGAATCTTTTTAATGGTTATTAGAATTTAGTAGTATAATTTTTTTTTGGATAATTAGTATAATTTCATTTTGGTTAAATAAAAGTGGGGGTATAAATGTAATTTAGGTGTTTTACTTCCTTTCCCTCCTCCCAATTTACCAAACACATGGAAGGAAGGAAACCACTTTTCCATCCATCATACCAAACACACAGGAAGGAAAAATGGTTTCCCTCCCCTGAGGAAGGAAAGCTCATCCCTCCTATTTTCCTTCCTTCCATTTTTCCTTCCTTCGTACCAAACGGAGCATAAGATAGTTGGGATAGGTATTTTGAAAAATCGACTATTGGATTAGATACTCCTGTTACGTTTGTCATGACTGCTAAAAATTATAGTGATCCAACGGTTGGTTTTTGAGAAAACTGACTGTGAAAAAAAATGTCATTTTTTTGTTATTTAAAGTGTCAGTTTTTTTTCATAGACAGTTTTCTCATTAACTAACCGTTGGATCACTGTGATTTTTGGCAGACATAACACATGTAACAGAAGTATCTAGTCCAACGGTCGATTTTTCAAAATACCTATCACAATGAGGAGTGGACCGTAAAAAGGAACCCCGATGGATCATTTCTGTATATGTATATATATAGACTAATGATCTAGTCAATAATCTAATCAGCTAATGCTGACTTAGATCTAAGTCAGCTAAGCACTTTATGGCCATTGGATCATCTCATCACTTAAAAAAGCCTCAATTTATGAAATGATCCAACGGTCATAAGTCTTAACTGACTTAGATCTAAGTTAGCATTAGCTGATTAGATCATTTCATTGTATATATATATATACACTTCTACAAAAATACCAATATTGGCTAATATGTTCGCTTCTAAGAAAATACCAATCTTGGCTTCATACCATGTCACTCCCTCACTTCATACGTAAAATTTTGGTATTGGAGTGATTGAAAGTTCAAGACTCCCTAAGAACTTCAATTTTTTGTTTGGATTTCAAAAAAATAAGAAAAAAGAAAGGAGAAAAGTTTAAAAATACTCGAGGGGTATGTTTCAGAGCAATTCAATATTTTCCTTTCTCTTTTTGAGATTCAAACAAAGCCTTATTACTCGATAAAAGTGGCACCAGCAGCACAAGGCTAACGAACAAGTGTGCTACAAGGTTTGAGTTAAGATTCCTGCTATTGGTTGGCACACCTTTCCAATTAACTTAGAAAAAAAAGAAAAAAGAAAAAGAAAAAGAAAAAAAATGGTGTCTTCCAGCAACCTGAATTCAATGGCTGCTGACCTGTGACTGTTTAAAAGAGCAGAGGAACAAGCTTTTAATGACACAAATGATCTTAAATAACTCTGATCGCCCCATGTAAGGTATTGAGTGATGCTCTGCTTAATAACTGCCAAACTGTCAGAGAAAAGAAAACGGAGACCCCAACAGCAGCAAGTCAGCAACTACAACATCAAAACCTGTTACAAAATTCCAAATTTAATTTCTTTCTTCTTTTTACAGTGAAACAGAGAATTAAGGAACAAAGGATTCAAAGCTAAAACTCGAACTTCTCATTGACTCGCAAAATAGCTGTTTTCTGCTCTACTTGTTTCGAGATTTTCTTTTGAAAGAGAATTACGACGATCAAACTAATAAGAAAAAATCACGGCTATCAGATCAACACTCTACTCCCATCAAATTGATCCAAAGACACAGAATTTGCTTGATTGCTTCTCAAGGCAACTCAACAATTTTTGTAATATAAACGTTTATGGCAACAAACAACTCCCCGCCTCATTTATAGAAGTAGCACCTCGAAACTTGCTTACAAAGTGGACATGGATCACTTATAATTGTATATAATTACAAATAGTTTGTCGAAAGAATACACAAGGAGGCTTCCAGACATATAACCCATCCTCCCACACTTCGACATCTTTGAGTGTTCTTATTGAGCAAAAGATTGAGAAATCAGCTGCATACTAAAATAATTTCTGATGGTGCTTGGAAAGATGCTCGAAAAAGGCAGGCAAAGTTCTTAAGCTTTCTCAGATGCAGAAATATAGAAACAGGTGCAATTTCTGTTTCTCCAGGGCAGAAACAGGTGCAAGTGCAGTCTCTATACGGACTCAATCAGGAAAACAGGTACAGATGCAGCCTTTACAGCAACCATCAGGAAAACATAAATCTTTCTTTGATATAGCTCTTATGATATTCAATACATATATACACAGAGACACATAAGACGGAGATATGAGCTGATGTAAGATAGTTAAAGCTTAAAAGTTAATCTGCAGCTCAAAGGGGCACCCCGAAAAAATAAAATAAAACACAAATAAAAAGCTAGGTTTGCCATACTCTGTGTGGAGAACATTATATGGCCTCCCATCGATATCTTGTAATTGAAGATCTGAAATTATTTCCATCTAAAAATAATAATAATACATAATCCACAGAAAGATGGCAACAAACATTGCCAATGCTCTTCAAAGTATGAATAATACACAAAATTACCTCAAAATTATTAAGGGCATGACAGCATACATTTAAGCTTCTCCTGAGGAAAAAAAAGGCTAATAGTACCCAAGTAGGAATTCTGAGACATGCTCCCCTGCAATTCATGAATGAATTTAACTTTCAGGGGCAAGTTACCAGAGCACTGAAATGCAGCACTATCACTACTGAAACAAAACCATAGCAGAGTTATTTGATCAGCCAATAATAAATTTTGAATTAATAAAACTTCAAATGAATTCTCAATAAATATTTGAAATGTAAGACATAGTAAATTACAAATTTGCACCTCACAAGCTTATGGCCAAAATTGTAGAAGCGTCTCTCCAAAACATATCGCGAACTTTTATTGGCATACCTTAAAAAGCAATGAGCCTAAAAATAAAACACTTTGAAAACTTGACAATACAAAACCATAAAATAAAAAATAAAAAATAAAAAATCCACCATTCCATATAAAAAGCAATGAGAATGGAACAAGGAAGTTTGGAAAAACACATTTCAGAATCTCAGATACATGGAGGGTCTTCATGAGACAAGATTTCCATTGTATACACGATTCCTCCTCCCTCTGCACATACAGATGGCTGTAAGCCCCTAGATAGCAAGGGAGAGTAAAAATAATCATAGTACCATGCTGCCTTAGCAAAGGAGTTAATTAAGCAAAACAACAACATATGTTAGATTGGATCTGTTTCTAATGGGAACTCATGGAAAGACAGAGGAGGTGGATGGGATGAGACTTTAGATCATGTTGTATGATTTAAATATCTTCACTAATCATTGACCAAAGATACAAACCATTGGAACTAACAGCACCCATAAGAGACAGCATATTCTGCCTACGAGCCAACAACACTGAGCATTTTTAAATATTTAAATTTGATGAACCAGCATCAGGAAGAAGAATGACATCCCAAGTTCCCAATCAGAAGAAACAAACTCCAAGATTAAACCTTCACTGCATCTTGGGTGCTATTCTCACTGCATTAAGCATGCAGAAAATTTTCACAATAATCAATGTAGCATCTTGCACCCAAAATGCTTGGGAGGACATTAAGAGATATCAGAGAGAACCACTATAATTAACCCAAGCTCTTAGATTGGAATAAGTTCAGCAGCAGATCACAAAATCTTGGTGAAATCTATGAATAGACCATAATTACCTTTTTCTTTTCGCCTGAATTTTGTTCTAACACCAGATATGCAATATAAATATAATGAATTGCCCACAAAATGTACAGCAATATGCCTACAAAATGTAATAATAATATTGCAGTCCACCCAGTGATTTGGGTCTATAAGATTATGAGAAATTAGGTTTAGTATTGCATGCAAAGGTTTAGTAGTGTATCCTCTACCTTCACTAATTACATTGTTTTCAGATTAGTAAGTACCTCAGAAGGAAGCAACTTCGACTCTGTCAAAAGAACTGATGAGATAAAGAATCTTTATGAAAAGAATGTCATTCTGTAACATGAATTGCTCCATCAGCAGAATGAGAAAGGACCTCAATACACGAATGCATTTCAAGTAAACCACAACCAACCGATCCCTCCGACTGCAAACAAAAAATACAATCCGTTACAAGGTCCTTGAAGCGTGTTGAGACTTTGCTGTTTCCCTCAACACAGCACCCACAATTGCTGCCTGCTCAAGACATTCAGCCTTATGCAATGCATCTAAAAGAACAACACAAGTTTTGGTATAGATATGACAGCCTTTCAACCGAGTTTCTTCAAAGAGTGTGTATGCATCCATTGCCCTATTTGTGCTGCTTAAGCCTTCTATCATAGCATTATAACTAGCAGAATCAGGTATCCCTCCATTTGCCTTGAACTTCTCAAAGAGCCCCCCAGCCTCAAATATGTTCCCAGCCCTCGCAAGCCCCGAGATCATGGTAGTGTAGGTGACCATGTTGGGTTTTAACCCTTGCTTCTGCATCTCTTGCCAAAACACAAAGGCCTTGTTGAACTTTCGAACCCTACAAAGACCATTTATGATAATGCTGTAAGTTATGGTGTTGGGAGTGCACTTCAAGTCTTTCATAGACTGAAAGCAGACAAGGGCTTCATTAATTTCCTCTGCCTTCACTAGTGCATCAAGCAAGCAATTCCATGTGTATACATTAGGTGTCAAACCTTTCTGCATCAATTCTTCCATGATTAGATACGCCTCATCAATTCTACCCACCTTCCCAAACCCATCAATAAGACTACTGTATACAACTACATTTAAATCAATTCCTCTTGATTTTGCTTCTTCAAAGAGCATATAGGCTTCATCAAGCCTGTCAATCTTTGCAAGCCCATCAATGACAGAACCATATGTAACAACAGTGGGCGGGTAACCCTTCACCTTCATTTCCTCCAACAGCTGGTAAGCTTTGTTCACCTTACCTGACTTGCAGAATCCATCAATAACAGTGTTATAAGCAAAAGTGTCCAGAACACAACCTTGTTCCTTCATTGCATAGAACAACTCATACGTCTCACGTGCAAAACCTGCTTTTACAAGGCCATGAATAAGTATAGAATAGCTCCGTACATCTGGAAAAAATCCTTGAGTCTTAATTTCCTCAAACAAAGCCCTGCCTTTTTCAGTTTCACCAGCTTTGAACACACAATCCATGTAGGTATTAAGGAGGGTCAGGTCCGGAGAGCAGCCCCTATGGACCATTTCTTTGTAGATCTTGTGTCCATCCTCCTTCCTGCCACACTTAAAGAAATTTCTAATGAGGGATGTGTAGGCAACAGCATCTGGAATGTGATCATTATCTAACATTTTTTCATATAGCCGATAGGCATCATCCACTCTGCCATGTCTACCCAAGCCATCTATCAGAGAACAAAATGTAACTACATCTGGGGTGCAGACTTTGTGATCTAACCCTTCAAATATAGAACAAGCTTCATCAAGTTTTTGAGCCTTACACAATCGATCAATCATTATGTTCACAGTTAAAACATTAGGAAATAAGCCAGCTTCTTTCATGGCATCCTGAATCTCCAAAGCAACCTCAAGTTTTCCCGCTTTGCAAAGCATGTCTATAAGAATATTATAGGTCAAAAGATTTGGCACTGCATCTTTCTTCATATCTTCAAAGATCCTTAAAGCTTCCTCTACTCTCCTCTTCTTCCCAAGGCAAGTAAGAATGCAATTATATGCAATCACACTTGGAATGCAACCCTTTCCTTTTTGTCTCTCAAGTAAACTATATGCTTCATCAAACCTTCCAGCTGAGCCATAACCCATGATCATGGTGTTATAAGCATATGCACAAGGGACTTTCCTGTTAAGTTCCATCTGCTCGAATAGCTCCACAGCCTCTTCCAGTCTATCAGCTTTGCAGAGAACCCCTATCAAACTCGTATACGTCACATCATCAGGCATTAGACCATTTGCTTTCATCTCATGGAAAAACTTCCAGGCCATATCCACCTTACCCACCTTACCAAAGCAGTCAATACAAACATTATATAGAACAATATCTGCATTGAAAGAGTTGCCCTTCATCTCATCCAACAAGGAAAGAGCAGCATCAACCCGGCCCTCCCTGGCAAATACACGAATAAGCGTTGTAAACAAATACACACTTACTTCATAGCCCAGCTCCTGCATCTGTTGAAAGAGCACAAGTATGAGATCAGGTTCATGAACCGCAGACAGGGCACCTATTAGAGTAGTATAAGCTGAAAATGCAGGGCGGAATTTGAACTTCCTCATGGTTTGTATAAGATCAAAAGCCTCTCTCAGTTTCTGCGACTTAACACAACTTACAACTAATTCAATACATGTGTTATTAGATGGACCAAATCCAGCGAGACACATTTCTTCCAGAATCTGTTCCAGACAATCAAACCTTTTACTCCTACCCATTACCATGAGAAGCGAATTGTACGCTTCAGGACAATGCACTTGGTCAGTTATTCTCTCAGCCCATCGAAAATAGTTAACTGCTAGATTGACATTCTGCAGTCTCTTTAATACACCAATAACTAACTCTGGTTGAGGTTTTTCGTCAAGCACTTTAAGTGCATTCTCCAAGGATGGTTCCCAAGGACCACTCTCCAAGATACGGCACACATCATCCATTCTTTGTCTTCCACCTTCAAATTTTTTTGAAATTTCTCGATTATCCCTATCCACTGAGGAAACAGCCTTCCTGTTCATTTCAGGAGAAAAGCCACTATATGAGGATGAGAACCTCTTGCAAATGGTGTAAATGTGACGGCATTTTGGATGAGAATAGAAAACTATTCCTGCAGCACAAAACAAATAACAATTAGCAATTAAAATCTCAAATTCTATGAAGATGTCATAAACCATACAATTATATCAATTTCTAGCTTTTGGATATCTCCTTAACCAAGGAAATAAATTTAGCATTCATAGATGGAAAAATGATCCTGCAAAAAAGAGTAACTGATGATCATTAAATGGAAAACTCAGAAATTTAAAAACCCTAAGTTCGGAAAAATCTCTGAAAGGTCCAAGACAATTTTACTCGATAAAGAAGCTCCACATGTCTAGTCTACCTTGGTTTCTTGAGAGCATCTTCATCTTTGTTTGCCTAGCAGCTACTATGCCATTGAATCCCCAAACCTATACGTAATGATTTCAAGAAGTTAACAACAACAGCCATATCACAGGATCAGTATCAAAAGAACACGCCCACTAACTAAATGAATCCACATCATAAATGCATATAAACTGACATTGCAACCAATGTAGGGAGAATGCATACCATTTAGAATATATAAATTTCATTTGTTATCAAGAAGATGAGATTGGGCCCACTCTCCGGTAAAATGGTAAAAGTCTTGGGTTGTCAAGTACAAATATGTAGGTTCAAGTCTTTGTGCAATACTAAAGGTTAAGATGATATTTCACCCTCCCAGAATCCCACTATTTAGTACCAAGTACCAACACTAGGTAATGGCCTTATTTATCAATAATATGAGATACTGTGGATGAAAGTAGTTAAAGGACAGATAGTGTTCATAACTGTAACAAATAATTGATATAACACGCCCCGCACAGGCGTGAGCTGACCTATCTCTCAGAGGCCAAAGTATCCAAGAACCCTAATATTTATATATATATATATATATATATATATATATATATATATATATATATATAGAGAGAGAGAGAGAGAGAGAGAGAGAGAGAGAGAGAGAGAGAGAGA
>JAESVK010001301.1:1967212-1989419 GCA_017140935.1 Hamamelis virginiana
AGAGAGAGAGAGAGAGAGAGAGAGAGAGAGAGAGAGAGAGAGAGAGAGAGAGAGAGCTGTGTATATGCAACAACCCACTATAGTTAAATTCACAGTTTTTTTGGGAGATAATTAAATTCACATTAGACAAATGGAGATGGGAAATTCTAATTTTTTAGCATACAATCGATGAATATCAGCTAAACCAAAGTGTATGTTGACCCAAATTCCATTTATTTTCTGGGAAGAAATAAGAATGCGAATAAATTACACCAATATAAACCCTTACCAGATTACATGCAAACACATATAGAATCTCTCAAACAAAAAGATCTTTCTTTTCTTTTTCATTTGCTTTAGACCTGGTTATCTTTTTACTGTTATTCATATTTTCCTTTTTCTCCGTTTGGTTGCCGAGAAAATGTGTTATGAATCTTAAATGTTCATTATTTGGGACCCGATGAAAACTAATAGAGTGGATACAATTCACGTACCAGAACAACCTTGGAATCGAAGTTGGAGAGAAGGGATGATAAATTAGGAATTTACAGCTTGTTTGGATTGAGAGAGTTGGAGAGAAGAGAAGAGAAACTTATCAAGTTTCTCTCGTTTGGTTGAGAGACTTGGAGAGAAATGGGAGGAGGGGGAGAGAAAGGGGAGAGAGGTGTTACGGCCAGCAGCTGACAAGAGAGTGACGAGTGAGAGTGAAACTCACCGTTTGATTTCACTATACCAGTATTAAAATTGTAATTCCACTTCAAAACGCACCGTTTCACAGTCTTCTATTACAGTTATGACTTGTTGGTGCAATGGTGCAGGTGCAGGTGCAGGTGCAGGCAATCCACACTGAGTTTGACACCTACAAGGCTACAACTACGAGCACGGAGAAGGAGTGTCTGCAGCAAAACTCAGAGTGGAAATATTGATAATCCATATCTATAAATTCGTTGTCTCTCCTGTACTCTTTCTCTGTCTACAAGACTATCATATCCCCTACATTTTCCTCTCTTCTCGGACAATGGCATTAATGGTCTGCCTTCTCTCACTAACCAAGAGTCAATAGAGAGAGAGAGAGAGAGAGATGGAACCTCAATACCCTAACCAGCGTCCTTACGGAAACCAGATGAAAATGACGATACAACCCTCGCAACACTCCGACAACGATCGGAGCAGCGGAGAGTTGCGCGCGCTGGATTGTAACCTCACGTCTCTCTGCGATCACATTCAAATGGAGGGTTTCAATTCAGGATCCTTCTCCGATGTCGTGGTCCACGCCATGAGCTGCACTTATCACCTCCATCGCCTAATCCTCTCCCGTAGTTCGTATTTCAGGTTTGAATTATATTCTCTCTTTTTTTTTCCAGTAATTTTGCGTATTTTTATGGTAATTATGAAATTTGGTCGGGTGTTGTTAGTAAATTTCGAAAGAGTTAGCTTGTTGTTTTTGTGAATTTTAGTTTCTGATTAACCCGGGGAATGTGGCAGTCTATGGTGTTGAGATGAGGTTTATTGATTGTTTGCGATAGTTTTTGGGTGTGTTTTGTTAGAGGAGTATTCGTGGTTTCTGGTTGAAGCTTGTCGCGACTTCTGGTTTTGTTTTCTGCTACTCTCTGTTGTTTGGTTTCAACCAAGTAATGAGAGCCATTGAGTCGAAATCAGTTTACTTTGTACTGTGATTGTAGGCTTTGTAGCCACTCAGCGTCAAATTTCAAATGTTCAATGACAATCTTTTTTGACATGCAAGACTCTTAAAATCTTATTAACTTGTGAACTAAAATATCCAAGTCTTTGAGGCAGCTAAAATGGTCTTCTTTTTTAGTTGAGTTTCCTCTCTCTCTCTCTCTCTCTCTTGTTTGCATGGTTGCATGGTTGCTCTGAGTTTTCATTCAACCAAAATCCAATATCTTGACTTAATTTTATTTTAGGAGATTCCACCTTTAAAAGGTCGGGTATCCCATTTGTGTTACCCATTGCCTTTTGACTTGATGTAATTGCTCAGCTAATGAAGTGTGCTTCGAGCATGAAATACTTTAAAGTTGTGTTTGGATGCGAAATTTCAAAGAAACATTTGTGGTGATAAAGGAATTTAAGATTCTATGGGGTGAAATTCATTGTTAGGCAAATTAAAATTGTAAATTTGTAATTTACAAATTTTAGGAGGGATTTGAATGTGGAATTTAGGGGCCCCAAATCCCAAATCTAAATACCATCTAAAAGGTGATTTGTCACAAATTCCTCTCACCCTCCATCCCGACTCCCTCTTGATATCAGAAACCACTCTTCGATTTTCCCAGCTGACTCCATCAAAAGCCCCCACAAGAGCCTGAATACCATATTCTTCCACATCCTTGCTAGAACTGCAGCTCTACTTCTCTAAGCTACTCTCAGGATTCAGAAGCGCTCATCATCATTTTCAAAGCCCAAAACGCACAACAAAAATGCAAGCTTTGGGTCATTAGGTTCAATATGGAAGAGACTAACCCATCGAAAAAACCGCACCCGAAAGTGTGAAATTGGAGGCAATGATGGGGCTAGTGTTTCAGAGAAGGATATTCTGAGGTCGGATTCATTTGTTGATGGATGTAGAAAATTTTTCCAAGAGTGCAAGAAAATGTGAGAAAATTTGGTCGGGTTGGAGGAGAAAAGTGCTTCTGAAGTGGGCTTTTCTTATTCTTGTAATGGTAGGCTGAGTAGTGCTTTTGGTCTGAGGGTAATGAACAAAAGTCCTTGGATTTGGAGACCTCGAGCTGTAGCGACCCGGAGGACTCGGAAGAGTTGAGTTTTGTATCTAAATTCTAAAGAGATAGAAAATTGTGATTTTGCTTCGTGTGAATGAATTCCGTAAAAGCCCTTTTCATTCGTGCTTTAAAGGAGCCCATTGCGATTACGGGCAACATCCTTGTTATCAATTCCAAGTTTCAAAAATTTGATCCAAACAAAGAACTAGCAATCCCATCATTTTGAAGGTGCTAGCTAGCCTATCTGGTAAAGTCTCTTGGGGTTTGTAACAGAGACTTGGGTTCGAGTCCCGCCTTCATCTGGGTGGGGAGGGTGGAGAGGGCTACCTCCTGTTGTGTAGCTCATAATCCCATTGGGCTTTAAAATAAATAAATAAATAAATCCCATGATTTATAAATTCTGAATTTGAAATCCCATCATTTTAAAATTCCAAGTTTTTTAAAAAATCCACATTCAACACAGTCTGAGGACATTTTAAGGTTCCCGCCCCAAGGCATGAGGTAAATGTGAGACGTACTCGCCATAACAATGACGCTACACTTTTAAGTTCAAGGCATGTTTTTTAACTCCTCACGTTGTGTTGCACCTTGAGTCATACAAACTAAATTCTTTTAAATACATTTATTTGTTTTTATAGATTTATATGATTTTAATATATTAACATTCGATACTTGATTAACAATTATCTTATAAGGATATAGTTAATATTTCAAATGTCCTAAAACCTAGATTAATCTAGACACTGGGGATAAGGACTTGTGGTTTTGAGTTGGCTTAAGTATGCATAAGTATTGCTCTCCAAACTCATGTGAGTAACACCCTTCTTTTTTGTATAGGGAGCCTGTTAATATTGATTGCTTTTAAAGATTTTTTTAATATGCATATAAATGCATACATGTGTTTATCTACTTACATGCCTACATGCCTACATTCATATGCGTGTATGTATTAGGTGCTCACAACTCATCTGGTGAATTTTATCTGCTGCCATATATAATATGCCTGGCAGGAACATGCTTCATGGTCCCTGGAAAGAAGCCAATGCTCCAGTGGTGACCTTGCATGTAGACGATAACAATGTTGATGGGGAGGCAATTGCAATGGCTTTGGCTTATCTTTATGGGCATCACCCAAAGCTTACTGATAATAATGCATTTCGTGTTCTTGCTGCTGCTTCTTTTCTTGATCTTCAGGTATCTGATATTTAAAACGATTATAGGCATTTCATACTCATTTTAGATTAAAGATCCAGGGTTCCTGATGGATCTTACTGTATTATACATTTCATTCATTTAGAATAGATTTCTTTGTATGCATTTGGATTACATCTTGAAGATTTTACATGCAGGATTTATGTGCGATTTGCACGGACTTCATTATATCTGAACTATGGACTTCAAATTTTTTATCATATCAGGTTAAGATGCTTGCACAGCCTCTGTGTACCACCTACATGCTCCCAATTCATTTAGTTATTGATCCCATCTACTTGTGATTTAGGTATTTGCGGAAAGCCAAGATTATGGTATCTATGGAGAACGTGTTAGAAATGCTTGCTGGGGCTACCTTTGCCAAAGTGGTGCCATGGAATTGAAAGAGGTAAGGGATGAAGATATTACTATTGACTCACACATGGTCAGTCTGGGTATTTACAACTTGTCTTCTCTCTCTCATGGGTAAGAAATGGCAATAATATCAAAGACAAAATGGGCATACAAAGGAAGGACAGACAAGCCAGGATGTACACGTTGTCTTTTCAATTTCTACTGGGAATATCAAAAGTGCTTAGTTCAGTTTTAATTAATTGTTATCATAGTTTCTAACCAATGTCACTCTGACCTCTTGTGATCCTATCAGCATGAACAATAAATTTCTCTTATATTTTATAGGAGTATCATTGTTGAATCTTAATGATCTATTGTTCAAATTTCAGAATCCACGTAAACTCTTAAGCCAATCAATTTGAATGTTAGGTTTGAATCTTTTCTGATAGGAATTAATAATTTTTCATGTTCCATTTTAGACATGAAGATTTACTAGCTAAATCTTTAGTAGCTTAAGTTGAGTTAAATAAGTATCCTTGTTCTATTTGAACTGTGAAGTACTGTGAACCAATATAGACTTGCATGGGAGAAAATTGCAGTTATTGTATGGGAGCATTGTACTGTGTATCTAATTAGAATTGGACCTACGAATTACTTATTGAATAGATTTTTAGCTTAATGTTATTAATTCTTTTCCATGTATATGTCTTGGTTCACCCGTCATGCTTGTTGGAAATTATGCAATAGATAAATTTTAGGGTAAATTGCCTAATGCCCCACTAACTGAACAAATAAAGTTCACAAAACCCCCTGAACATTAAAATTGAACAAACAATACCCCGAAGTAGGGAAACCAAACAGATAACCTCCCTCAATTATGAATTTGTTACACTCTGCCCCCTCCATTTGTGAAGTTTTAAGGCGGTTTTGTGAACTTGACATATAGATTTGGGAGTTATTTGTTCAATTTTCATAGTTCAAGGGGGTTACTTGTTAATTGTTGAAGTTTAGGGGGTGCTTTATGAACTTGACATATAGTTGAGGGGGTTATTTGTTCAATATTGAAGTTTGGGGGAGGGGGTTGCAAAACTAACCTATCGTAGAGGGGGTTTTCATGTAATTTATCCTAAATTGAAATTGATCTGACTAATAGTACGTAAGAAATAAAAATTATGCAAGGTTTTGTCTACACAAAATGAGAGAATGGAGAAAGTAGAATAATTAAATTGATAGTCATCATGAATTAAGCGGGACATCAGATGTTATTGATTATAAAATTAGAATGCAATGGCAGTTCCTTAATTTGTTTACATTTTAAGTAGTTTCTTTCACAAATTTTTATAGAGAAATTGTGTAAAATGTCATGCTATAACGTGGACTTCATAATTTGATTAACTTAATTCTCATTGCCATCTACAATTTCAATTTGCAGAAAACCTTTCTGTTTGTTGGTTTTGAAATGTAGGAACTGTTTAGTATTACTTCAATTTCAACAATTATACTTCAATGCTTTTCTAACATTTATGCAAGTACTGCTAATATTGCATCATATCTCATGAGTTTCATGTATTTTCAATCACAATTCTATAGTTAAGTTTTACTTTTTTTGAGGAATCTACTTTGTTGTATTTACGTTTTAATTTTCAGTTTGATAAAATGCATAAATTGTTCCTTTTCTGTAAGGGTTATGGCTTTCAGTCAGTTATACTTACTATCTACATTATTAACTCTCCCTTTCATGGATAGGTGCTCCCAAAACTTTCTTCTCAAACTTTGCATGCATTGCTGACATCAGATGAACTATGGGTACCTAGCGAAGAGAAACGGTAAGGGGCATTTCAACTGCCTCTAAACTGGGCTTTTGTGGTTCTCAAATTGAATTCCTTTGAAGCTGGATAACACCATGTTTTATTTTCTATCAAAAGGTTTGAACTGGCATTGTACACACTCCTTGCAAAAGGTGCTTTTTGCAAGATGGAGCATCCTGAGCATGGAAGTTCAAGTTGTGAGATGGAAACACCAGTGCATTCTGATTCTTCTAAAGTAAAGGGAAAGAATGTGATCGATAGCAGCACTAATAAAAGGTTGGATTCTGAACTAGGACGCATGAGTTTGAAAGATGACCTAGAGGGACATAATACTGCTCATAATATTCTCGTTGAGCTTGCAGATTGTGTGGTTGACTTTCAAACAGGGGTTTCCGATTCCAAACAACAGGTGCAACAAGCTGCATGCAATCAGTCGAATTTGGATTCAAGATACCCCTGCAGCATGGAACGGCCTTCATCATTGAGTAATTCATTTTCAGATACAGATGGAATTCAATCCTCATGTTCCTATGTTGAAATGCCAATTGCTGCTGGAGCTAGTGGGCTGCGAGGCAATTGTATGGCTATGGAAGGGCCATCCGAAGAAGCCTCATGCTACCATTTGAATAACAATAGTTGGCTTGCCAGAGATCAATCAAGGCACTGTTCTTCAATTAACACTTCCTGTAATGGGCTCATGCCCAATGAATGGGGAAGATGTAGCATGCCTCCTCTTTCTTGGGGTGGCAGGGTTGTGGGAAGAAGACAGGTAAAAGGTTATGCTAAAGGGAACTGCGGGGTGCACGGGGAAGATTATGATGCATTTATTAATATTTTTGAAGGTGGTTCTCTGTTGTACTGTAACATGTCTTTCGAAGCACTTTTAAATGTGAGAAAGCGGCTTGAAGAATTGGGGTTCCCTTGCAAAGCCGTGAATGATGGTCTTTGGCTGCAGGTCTGAAACTGAAATTTGCTTTCATCCTAAGTTTGTGATATAAGGAATGCTAATGAAATTCATGTTGGTGCTTTGCATATGGTACACAATCTAGGTGTTGGGGACAAATTTGGTTCACCTTGAAAGTCTCCTATTTTAATCATCTCTAGTGCACTATTTAGGATGGCCGGAGTAAATGTATAGATATTTCATAATGCCTATAGATTGGTTGCTTCAGGCTGGGAGACTTCCATAGTGGGACTTGCCAGAGTGGGTACCAAACTTCTCTGCATGTCTGCCAGCACTGGAAGTTTGAATCTCTCTTGCCATTCCAATGGAAAAGCATTCATTTTTTTTTCTTTAAATACAAATTTTAGCCTGTGCTTATGCTTCTGAATAGAATTTTGACTCTATGACTGTTTGACTACCATGTAGATGCTTCTGAACCAGCGGCTGCAAGAAATTGGTGCTAACACATGCAAAAATTGCTGCCTTATGGCATGCGCATGCAGGCAGCCATTTGGATTTTCACATGGAGTCACTACCACTGGTTATTATATGCAAGAGCATGATCAGAATAATCAGCCTAGCAACATGGGAAATGTATATGTCACTGAATCTGCTCAAGGTGAAGCAAATGGTCTTTTTAGGCCTGTTCGAGTGCATGTTAGGGGGCCTATTGATGGGCTAGCTGGTATTGGACGCGGAACTACATTTGTGCCTGCAGGCGCTTGGCCTCCCACACGTTTTGTCTTTTCCCGTGTACCTTTTGGAATGGGCAACAGAAATTGCCAACAGTCTGTTGCTAATGATGATTCAGAGGCTAGAGCTGACCATAATGGCGACCCGTCTGGAGATGGGTTGACAGCTTTGGTTGGTCTCAGCCAAGGAGGGAGCAATGTATCTAGTGTTCATGGAGAGCAAACAGAGAGAGGTTATGAGATGGATCTGCAAAGCAGAATGGCTACAACTTCTGTTGCAGGGTCAAGTAGTAGTGGTATTCCTGTGCAGATGCTAGAGTCGCCAGATCATGCCATTGGGATTGAATGGGAGAATGCAAATAGTTCTTCTATATCGTTGGATATGAAAACACCTTTAAGTCACTTCCCTCCATTTCGCTTTGGGTAAGTGATACTTCCACTATTCATAACTATTGGCATAGCATTTTGCAAACCCAGTAGTTTTAGATTTTAAAAGATGTTGCATGGGCCAGTTCCTGCAGTGATTTTTTTATTTGCTTCAGAATTCAGTGGATGCAACCAATGACGAACTCCTTCTAGGCACCACTTGAACTCATACATCATTCACTATTTTTGTAATAATTATGTTATTGCTCACCCCCTCTTTTGGTTAGATGAAAAGGACTGGTGTGCTTGAGTAATTTTTTATTTTTTATTTTTGAGATTACAATCGTTTGAACAAGCCCATATCATCCAATTAGGGTGGTGACGCTCTATGATATATTTGCTTCTATTTCTCCAGCAAATATATCAGATGGGCCCCTTTGATCTAAGTTCTTTTACTTCTGAGACATTTGCTTTAAAATTCTTTTTGCTAATTGCTTGGCATATGAGAAATAGTAATAGTTCAGTCATTTGTTTTGGCATTATAATCTCGCTTCCAAGTCATTTTCCTGTACCTTTTTCCCATTTTGTTGCAATTGTTGAGTGCTGAATATTTTTTGTTTATTTAATTTCTTTGTCTGGTAAATAAAGTCTTTAATCCATGCTGTGACAATTCTCTACTGGTTCCACAGGGTGGAATTTGAGGATGTGCACAGGCTCAGTGATGTCCTGGTCAAGCACTCTCCAGAAGTATTTTATGCTGGTTCTTTATGGAAGGTGCTTGAATATCAAATTGTCATTCTGTTCATATACACTTCTAGATTTTTTAATTGGACTTTTCTACCCTCTTCTTTATGTTCTAATACAGATTGGTTAATTTGATCACTGTGATTTTCTAGGTTAGTGTTCAAGCTTTTAATGATGAAGACCCTCAAGGACGCCGCACTCTTGGTAATATTCCAACTAACAGACAATTTTTGTGTTGGAAACATTTTCTTTTTGTTCATCAGGATCAGTTAAAATTTTGTTATCATGTTAAGTTGCATTAATCTCATCTTGTTATTTCAGGATTATTTCTTCATCGACGGAAGGCAGAGATGACAGATTCCCTAAGAAAGGTCAGCCTTATTATTGGTATCAAAGCATGAGTTGTGTTTTATCAACTATTTAAGGATGTCTCATTTTTTCCCCCCGATTACGGTGATTCCCTTGTCTATGTGTTTCATATGGCCTCAATTCCCGATCATTAATTATAGTATTTGTAGCCTTCAAGCTTGGGCTAATGAATACGAAATAGGGACAGCCACTTAAGAGGCTTCTTACTATTTTGCTCGACTTAGAATGTTACGTATGTTGTTGATTGCAAATAAATATTGTTCAAGTTCCAGCTAGATAATTAGCCTCCCGTTTTCAGGTTCATATGTATGTGGATTCTCGTGAGAAGGTGACTGCCCGTTATCAGGTAAATCCCTAGCAAAGTGACAACTGTCAATATATACACTGATCACGTTACATGTGGAATTTTATGATCTTGCCTTCATTATCCAGTTGATTGTTCCATCAAAGAGAGAAGTCATGGTGTTTGGAAGCTTTAAACAACCAGGCACTCTTTTACCGAAAGCTCCCAAGGGATGGGGATGGCGGACGGCTTTGTTATTTGATGAGCTTGGTGATCTTCTCCAAAATGGGGCCTTGCGAGTGGCTGCTGTTGTGCAGCTTGTTTAAAATCTAACAAGGTAGAGTTTCAACTGCATTCTTTGTAGCTGATATATGGTATATTGGTAAAAGCCATGCACAAACTCAAAAACGTCAACGTGTTTCTCTTTGTTTCAGATGGAACCACAGATAAACCATTCCTCCTTCATCCCCCAAAGCATTACTCCAATTGGGCCAAAGAACTACAATTTAGAGCAATTTCATACCCGACTTTCGTCATTTTTATTCAGGATCTTAGGGATATCGTCAGATCTTGTTTTCCCATACTTGTAATTTCTATTTCTCGCTAGTTTTGTTGTCACGTTCATCACTTGTTATGTGAAGTAGTATTTACATTATAACAGATATAAAATAATGCATTTAATACTTTTGCCTTGCCATTGTCAAGAATTGTCTCTTTGGAGTCAAAAACTCATGGACTTCGAAGGAAGCTCACACACTCCATAGGAGCTAGAATCTGGATGTAACACGAGCACAACTTCTGTAAATGACTATAACATGGGTTTGGCTTAGACCCTTGGCCCAACCAGGCTGGTAATTTGGGCAATTATTTTTTATTAAAAAACGGGGTTGGATATCTCCACCTCTTTAAACTCTTTTCACCCCCCACATTTCAATATTCCAACTCCAATATTCAAATATTTGATTTCCACACCTTACCCACTATATTTCTAAAGCCTTCATCTCTCCATCCAACCGAATATACTTGAATACTTGATATATATTTTGTATTTGTTTCCCTAACATACTTGCAATATGAAAATTTTTCCCTTTTTTCGCTTCATTTTCATTCACTGTTTATTTATAGAGATAATTGGCAAAAAGTCCTATTTTAAATATCTTTATTGCATAAAGTCCACTCAAAACATTTTTTCTTTGAAAAGTCCTGATTAGATAAGTTTTATTGTCTAAAGTCTTTTTTTGTAAATTATATTTATTTTATGGACAATATTGCCCTTAGATGCCCAACACAGTCCCGACACCCTCCTTTTCTTCTCCTTCTTCTCATCTCCACAGTCCATCCATCTTCTCCGGTGATAACAACAATAACAGTTTCCATCGTTTCCGGCGAATCCAATACCTTTGCTCTAGTATGGTTAGATCCGATTAAAAGCTGCCACCTATTGGAACTTTTTCCAACAGCCAAACAGACCACAAGTGAATAAATTTGGCTTTTGTACCTACAGGAACTTTTCGCACGCATTTAGCTTCTGCACACACCTCGTATATATAAATTCCTCACTTCCTCACTAATATTTACTTCTAGTTTCAGCGTCTCCATCAAACCCTTTTCATTCTCCTCTTTTCAGATTCCTTATCTCGTCGTCTCTGCCAATGAGGTATTCCTCAATCTCTGTGACTGTCTTTTGATTTCTTTTATTTTCGTTTCCTTTGCATAGAATTTGCTTTCCTTTTTAAGATTATGAGCAGGCAATCATATCATTTTTTGTTTGGTTGGTGAGAAAAAATGAATTGGTGAATCAAATTTGAATTGGTGAATCAAATATGAAAATATTGCAATTATTACAATTCTGCCGACTTGATTTCTTTTAATTTGAGATTGTTTGGTTTCCGAGAAAATATTGGAAAATGAAAGAAATCAAAAATGTGAATTTTTAGATGCAAATATTAAACTGAAATTTGAATTTGAATTTGGGCTTGTTTGGTAGGAACTCGGATTTTTTTTTAATTAATTTTTTGTTTGGTTGATTGGAAAATATAAGAAAAAGAAAGAATTTTTTTTTTTCCGCATAGTGACCTGCATTTTCCGGCGTGGTGACCTGCGTTTTCGGCGTAGTGACCTGCATATTCAGGCGTAGTGACCTACGTTGGCGTAGTGACCAGCATTTCCGGCGTAGGAAACTAACGCAGGTCACTACGAGGTGTGATGTAATGAACCCGGGGGTTAGGAGTGTAGGTGGTGTTCAAGGTTGATAGAAAGGAGGGGTATTTTTGTCCAATTCATGCCAAAAAGACTTTTGAAAAGAAAAATCTGTTGGGTGGACTTTTGGCATGAAAATCTTCTAAATTATGACTTTTAGCCAAATTCCCCTTTATTTAATTTAATTTAAAAGATGGTATGATAATTACTTTTAAATAGCTAGATGAATGATATGATAAATAACAAAATTTTTATACTTAAAAGTGATTGCCCAAACTTTTACTGCAATCACTTCTGGTATGAAAATTTTGATACGTAAATATATGGTTTGAAAATAATTTTAAAAAGATATATAAAGAAATAGTTTTCTAAAAGCGATTTTAGATAAAACTAACGCAAATGAACTCTTATATGCCATGAGATTCGTGAAATTACTGAATTCCTTTAGCTATTTGTTATATTAAAAAGATTTTAAGACTTAATGGTATAAAATATTGCATGGTTATGTTAAGAACTCATGGATATATAATCTTTTATTATTATTATTATAATTATTACAAACTTAATAATAATTTCACGAATTTAATATTAATTCGTGAGATATTAATATTAATAATAATTTCACGAATTTCATGTTCCATGAAATTAATATTAATTTCATTTGCTTTGAATTTTAGCCTTCTTTAAAGATAGGAGAAAAAGGCATAAAATTTAATATTTTCTAAACAACAAGTCCTTACTTAAATAAAATCCCTAGCCCCCTTCTCTCTCTCTCTCCTATGCACATCTTAGGCTCTTAGCCATGTGAAACGGTTGAAAAAAGGCCCCCCTTCATTTTCCTTAATTACCCTCATTTCTTTTCATTTTGACAGGCATATCCACCTCAGACCCCTCTAAAACTCAGGCTGAGATTTCTCAAACCCACGCTGAGAAGAGGTTTGGATTTTCTCTCGTTGGCCGTCTTCCTCATTCCACCGGCTTCCCTTTTTGACCCAAAACCCACTATCCAAACAAAGGAATCTCAACCCCAAATCTAACCCCCGGTCAAAACCCCCTACCAAACGCAACCCAAGGGTGCTCTATATTTAGATTTCAGATAATTGGTGTAAAGTCCTATTTTATACTTTCTTATTTGATAAAGTCCCCTCATATTTTTTTTTTTTATTTTGAAAAGTCCTAATTTGAAGTGTTTTACTGCTTAAGGTCCTTTTTTTTTAATTTATTTATTTTACAGACTAAAATGCCCCCAACGATGAGAGGAATGAAAGACTATGGAGGAGCAGATGAATTTAGAAGGGATCTCAAACTGCTGCTTCATCTTCTTATGCTGAACAGACTGCTGCTCCTGGAACTGCTCGTCGTGCTACTGGAACTACTGGATCAATGACAACTCACTGTTGCTGCTTTGGAAAATGTAGTGGATCGGACCTCACGAGAGACATCCCTCTAAGAGACCTCACGAGGATCACTTACTCCTTATATATACACAATAAATGCTTGCTTATGTAGAACGAGACAGCAAACACGAAAGTTATCATGTCGATTCCGGCGAATTTTAAGGTCCTCAGCATCGTTCCGGCTTTCGTTCTCATCTTGATTATCGCTCTGCTTGCAGAAATCTCCGTTGAGTTTCTGTTGAGGTTCACGCATCACGGTGAGTCGACGACGTACGCCAGCGTAATGAAGGAGTCGTACATAATCTGAACACAAAGATCACCGGCGATGATGCTCCGGGAGAGACCTGGCACATAGTTTTCAGCACTGAGAGTAATTAATTTTAGCCACGAATCTTTTGGTGATAATTGAGCAAAGAATTATTTAATTTTGAATGAATTGTGCTATATATATATATATATATATATATATATATATATACTTCCCACTATACCTTTCAGATGGTTTTTTTTTTTTGCTGCTTATAGGTTGAGCGAGATGGATGTTGCTCTCTTTTAATGGCGGGAGTAAAAGGAGGATGGTAGAGCCAGGTAGAGGGACTAGGTGTAGAACCTATTTCACGCAGGTCTGCTATAGTGGCATGAACTATCCTTCCCCAATAGTTTTAGTGTATATATATATAATCTGTTGAATGACTGTAATAGCTAATTTTTGTCGACTCTTCTCTCTCTCTTCCTTTATCCTCTCTGTTTTTCTCTCCTCACCACTAAAGGAATAAGATTTATTTTGATTAATTGTTTGAAAAATATAGGAAAAATAAATAAATTTTCATTAGGAAAATTAATTTTTTGTTTGGTTGGTGAGAAAATTGAGGAAAAAGAAAGAGATTGTGTTTTCTTGTATTTTTTTTGAAAAATTTCGATGTAGTGAACTACATTTTCCGATGTAGTGACCTGCGTTTCCGGCGTAGTGACCAACATTTTCCGGTGTAACGACCTGCATTGGCATAGTGACCTGCGTTTCCGGCGTAGGAAACTAACGCTGGTCACTACAGGGTGTGACGTAGTGAACCGGGGTTTGGGGATGTAGGTGGCATTGAAGGTAATTAGGAAGGAGGGGTATTTTTGTCCAATTCATACCAAAAGGACTTTTGGAAAGAAAACTCTTTTGAGAGGACTTTTGGCACGAAAATCTTCTAAATGAGGACCTTTAGCCAAATTCCTCTTATTTATATATTGATACGTATAAAATAATATAAGGAAAGATACATTTTGTTGGACCCACCCATTCTTTAACCACCAAACTTCCATATATCCACACTATAAATATTATAATTTTGTCATTAAACTCCCGAACAAAACACCCCACCACGGAGTGTAAAATTGGATTTACCTTTACTAAAGATACTGGTGAAGTTTCATAGTAATTATTTTTTGAGGATTTTAAGAAAAGATGAGCACACCGAGTTCTTTGCTCATGAATGTAAATTTGACTTTTGTTTTGAGTACAAAATAGATCGATGGCCCTGATAGTTTCGCCTAAATGTTACAGAACACTTTCCTAAATCCTAAATATTACTCCGCGGGAAGCTTCCCACCCAACCTCAAATTTCTCTCCCTTCACTAGACTCTCTCACTCTCTCCGTACACACGCGCATATTATTACCTCAAAGTTTGCATTTTTATTTTTCTTTTTCTTTTTTGTACACACTCGAAAAGTGTGTTTTCATATCAACCCCTCTCGTGGCATTGTTAGGGCTTTGAGGGTCTGATTTCACAATTTCTAAACTGTTTTACAACCCCGTAATTTGTTCCAATTTCATCATAGACGTAGGGTTTAATTATCTTATCAACTCAATCATTTTTCATCACAAAAATCCTAATTTTCAAAATTTGGAATTTATCATGCCGATTCTTATCAAAAATGGTTTTCGTTAGATGGATTACAGGTTTCTAGGGTTTTCAAATTATATGTTCATCAATGGGTGCTCTAACGAGCAATCGTAAGCGTGGCGACGATTATTTCACCTTCAATCGAACAATTCCATCTCTGTATTCACCAGATTTGGACCCTCGAATCGACAGTCACGTTTCGAAGAAACTCAAAGTCTCATCTATGCATCAGAGTGCGGACCGATCTTTTTCCTCAAAGAGTATAGTCTCAAGAATCTCTCAGTACCCAGAAACTGCACCGCGGTTCCGCAGGGAAGTTCAGGCACCTTGTCGACCACGCAAATTCGGTTTCTGGGCAAGTTCGAATCGAGGTTTAGGGTTTCAGACTGGTGAGGTTAGCGAAAAGGAAGAGAAGGGCGATGTAATGGGAAATATTTTGACTTCCAAATTTCGATGGGCGAAGAGACTTGCATTTGGTTCTTTTAGGCATGTGGAGAAGGGTAAGGAGGTGATTGATGTTGATGAGGAAGCTGCGTATGGTGAAGTTTCTGAAGATTCGAGCGTCGAAGAAATTGAGCTTCTAGAAGATGATAACTTGACAAATGGAAATGTGCAAGAATTGGAAGCGAGGAATGTGGAGCATCATCGATTTCAGCCGTCGTCTTCTTCGGCTGATTCGGACCTGACAAATGGCAACTTGAAAGTGGAAAATGCGGGGAAAATGTTAGATGCATTGTCGTTAAAGCGCGAGGCGGATTTGGATGGCGTGCCTGTACATGAGAAACTGCACGAGTCTGCAAAGAAGCGAAATTCGAAGTTAAGCAACTTGAGGTTTCTAATTGATTTACAAGAGAAAAAGTGGTCTTTGATTCGTTCATTTCGGCCTGCGAACAAACCTGAGAAGGTGAGATTTTTATGTTGTTGTTGCTCTTTTTTGAAGTTTCATTTAGGGTTATTTAATGTCTATATCATTAAACTTTGGTAGTTAATTTATAGGATGTTCCTCGTGAAGCTTTTGTCCCTCTTACAAAGGAGGAAGAGGCTGAGGTCTCTCGTGCATTTTCTGCTGCCAATAGGTATGGCTTGATGTATATAGAAATGAGTAGTGCTAAATGAATCACTACTCGGACCATATTTTTTAAACCAGCTGACGAAAGCATGACAAAACCTTTCCTTTCGTGCATTATACAAATTAAATGATGTGGCATTACCACATTAGACGATTTTTAAAATGTGGTCCTAATGGTGGTTGATCTAGCATTTTCCATTTTCCTAAATGAATATATGTATGTATGTCATGTGTTGTTGAAATGGGTACTGTTGGTACTGTAACGTATTTGGGTTTCATCCATACAGGGGGAGGATTTTGGTCACTCATGAGAACTCTAATATTGAGATTACAGGGGACTTGTTGCAGTGCCTGAGACCAGCTGCATGGTTGAATGATGAGGTAATTGTTGTTATATTTACCTAATGGTATTGTAAATATCAATGAGATAAAGGGCTTTGTTATTTTGTAAACATTGCAGTGATTGACAGGAACTAACTTGATCCGGTGAACTTGTACTGTTCAACAGAGCTCAACTTGAAAAGGCCTTAATTTCAACAAAATTGTTTTTTGATATGAATGCATTTTCTTTTTTTGTAGGTCATAAATGTGTACCTCGAATTGCTAAAAGAGAGGGAAAAGAGAGATCCAAAAAAGTTTTTGAAATGTCACTTCTTCAACACATTCTTCTATAAAAAGGTTGGTTAATTTCGTTAACTTTGGAAGGCTTAGTTGTTGTGCTTCATAATTGATATATTGCATTATTTTGTTCAGCGCCTGGATTGCTACCATTATGCCATAGATATGACTTCTTTATGACAACCACTTTTGGGGAAAACAAAAAAAAACAAAAAACAAAAAGGGCTTAGAATTGAATGCTTATGTACTATTGAGTTTTATTACTATTTGTTACGGGTGTTTACACTTTACTACGTCGTTTGCTGTATTTGTTCATCTTTATTCATATTGATCATCTGGTTGTGTGTTCAAATTTTATCAGTCTATATACTATGTATAAATTATAGATTTTGGGTTTTAGTACTCACCATTTTGAATCCTTCCTTTTTGGGTTCCAATTTTAAAATTGGCAAGTGGTAGGGATGTAATGATATTATATCATTATATGAGCCTGCTTTATTGGTCCCAGTCTACTGTTCTCTTTTCACAAATTGGTGTACCACTGATCGTTTTCTTGCGGGATATGATCATTGAAATTCATAGTTCTTATCAAAATTTAGAACATTGTTTTCTTTCTTTGCTACCTTTATTAATTGCAGGGGTCTTTTTATTAATTATATTTATATAACTGTTTGAACTTGATTTGGAATAAGTCCAGTGTAATGGTGTTAGTATTTATGACTTTTTCATCCTTTATGAATGGCCAGTTAATTGGTGGGAGGAATGGTTACGATTTTAAATCCGTTAGGAGGTGGACTACCCAAAGGAAGTTGGGATACAGCCTAATTGAGTGTGACAAAGTAAAGTTGTTTTCCCCCTTCCTATTTTTTTTATCATTCACCAATTTTTCTGCTTGATCGGACATTTTTTTTTATATCTTTAATTTGATTTTTTGATTAGATTAACTTGATTTAATTGATCTCTTCAGATATTCGTTCCTATTCACAAAGAGATACATTGGTGCTTAGCAGTTATCAATAAGAAGGATGAAAAGTTCCAGTATCTTGATTCACTCAAAGGAACAGATAGCCAGGTTCTGAAAGTACTGGTATGCTTCATGGTTACATCCCATTCAGCCTAAACTTCTTTACTTTGAGATGTAATGAATGAATTTAATGCATTTTGTGATCCCGTATTTTTTATTATAGCCTGTCTTGGGGAAGTGATTCCTAATGATGATTAGAATGAAGCCTATGCAGTTTGTTGTTAGGGGTACTTGTTTTTTATGACAAGCTGCATTAAGCCTATATGATACACTGCGTAATCTAATTTACAAATTTTATATATATATATATATATATATATATATATATATATATATATATATATATATATATATATACATATATATATATATATAATGCAAGTACCAAAGTGATCTGTGGTCTGGATGGGACAACCTCTATTATGGTATAATGTGTTTTGGTCCAAAATGTTGGATTTAGTGACCTGGAACATTAGCACACATGTCCTTTCTCACTGCCTCTAACCGCGTTATTTGAGGCCTTTCTTATTTCCTTTTAGGATCTTCAACTTGAATAAAGTCAGCCTTTCACACGGGTGCTTTCCTAGGTCTTCGTTGTACTCGTCCAAACCTTCTTAAATGATTTTGCCTCATTTTTTCCATAACTGGATTCAGCCTACCATCTTACAAATGCATTCATTTCTTATTTTATCTTTTCTTGTATTACCATTTATGTATCTTAACATCCTCATTTCAGTCATATTCATTTTTTGTACATGTTTTTAATTGCCTAGCATTCAGTACCATAAACCATGGTTAGTCTTATAGCCGTCTTGTAAAATTTTCCTTTTAATTTTTAACTTGATAGAGATTCTACGGTCACACAGCTAGGAGTACTTCTCCACTTCATCCAACTGTTCTAATTATATGGGCAACATTCTTTATTTAATATTCTATCTTGTGATTATTTATAATCTTACAGGCTTTAAATATGTGCTTCGAAAACTTTATATTTTAAAGATATCATTACATTAATTTTCTAATACAATGTGCAACTCTCAAATTCACATTATCATTCACCATTTTTTTCTTCTTTTCACCTTCTCGGTGCCCTAAATCCCTAATCAATCTAATATTGTGGTTTTGGTTTTGCATCTCATTCTTTATCAGTAGCTGCTTGCGTGCTTTGGATTTTGTAGCATCATTCATACTGACATTTTTCTGTCTCAACATGAAAGGTTTCTATTAATGTTTCTCTATATATTTTAAAGTTGTCTCAAGAGTTGTGGCAGATAATTATCTATTCTGTACTGAGGAAAAATTCAGCTATTTATTGATGGTAGCTTATTCCTTTTATGTCGGCCAAATTGGTGTACTGTGTGGGATATTGTTGGTGGGATGTTATCTGGTTGCTTCTTGCGTACGCAATGTGCTTACCCCTAACAATGGCTTAAGAGGACTTGTTCAGCGATAGCTTATTTGAAAATATTGGATGCTACTGGATCCCTTCTGTTTATTTAGTTGATTAATTTGTTACTACTATACTGTCCTAATTGGGCAAGTGGGTTATTGATCTGAGTGTAAGCTGGTGATTCTCACAGGTTTTGCCAACTTAGCCGGCTAGAAATTTCATCATGCAATACTTCTGGTCTGATTAATTCATAAGAAAGTGTCCTCCCCCACAGGCCACAACTTAGGGCTAATGGTAAGAATTTAGACTCACGTAACTAAGCAAGTAATGTGTGAGGTAACAATAATTAAAAAGAAGGGGGGAGAGAACCAAAGGTGTTGGACATTTTAATAGCATTTGGAGTTGCAAGATTTGGGAATATAGTAATTGGGAACTAAACTTTTGGTCACATGTTATTTATGACCAGGTCTGTATTAAGATTTATAAATCGGTGGGATTTGCATTATAACCTTTTCAAGATTTGTAAGTATATTTGTACTTTATTATGTGTAGTGTGGAGGTGATTTTGAATTGGAGACTTTGGTAGGGTTAATCTACCTGTTGAGACATGCTGCTGTCATATGATTATTGCATCATCCAGCTTATGTCATGTTCTGATGAACTTGAAGTATTATTGGAAATTTTAGGTTTTTTCTCCTTTGCTTGCTTTTTTTTTTTTTTTTTTGGTTCTCCATGAAGATCAATTTAGTGGCTGTTGTAGGATTCTCCCTTATCTTGATTGTCATTAACATGCCAGGCTAGATATTTTGCGGAAGAAGTTAAGGACAAGAATGGAGAAGACATTGATGTAAGTTCTTGGAAGCAAGAATATGTTGAAGAGCTTCCTGAACAAGAGAATGGGTATGTATATTTTTCTTTTTTGCCAAATGCTTTTCTTGTGTGAATCACTGCAGAAATTATTGTGATGTGCAAATCAACTTGTGAATGAGAATATTTTTAATGGTCCAGAGAATCTATTCCACCGAAAGTATATGTTCCATAAATAAAAAGAACGGAGATGAAATATCTCTGCATAAAGTGATCTTTAAACTCATAGATTTGTTTCTGCCTGCCTTTGTTATGCTTCAGTAGCATTATAGCTATCTGAAAATATTGATAAGTGCATCACAGCCTTTTCTTTTTTTTTTTCTAAGAATGAAGTTTGAAATGTTGTGTACTGATTGCATACCACGTAAAAAGTGACATGTTGTAATATGTAATGCAGGGGAGCATCCATCATGTGAGACAATGCCAACTGCAAAACAGTTGGCACAGCTGCAAAAAAATCTTACATTCTTTCAATATATTTTTTTTTTATTAAAAAATGTATACTAAAAGTTTTTAAGAACTAAAAACTTTTAGGGTTAGACTAGTTTATTTAGTGCTACATAGATGCATTGCTCAGTGTTTTGAGAGTTTAGGGTTTTTTTCTCTTTTCACAAACTTGTGAGGGTCCGAACACTCCACTATTCTACCTAAATCTTTGTGTGTGTGAGCATGGAGATTGTCATTAAGTTTCTTTTTCCGTAATTTTCTTATTGGGCTCCTTTCTTGAATAGATATAACTAAGCTTGTGATTATATTTGCCATCGCATCTTTTTCTGCCAATCATGTGGCTGAACCACTGAAGTGAAAAATTGTTTTTGGTGAATAGAAGGAAGGATCAAAATTGGAGTTTTTTTTATAACAGCTCATGTTTCATGCTGTTTTTTGTGCATTACAGTATTTTTGTTTTTAAACAGGTCGGACTGTGGCATGTTCATGATCAAATATACTGACTTTTATAGCAGAGGTGTGGGGCTTTGTTTCAGTCAGGTAAGGCACATCAAATATTTTTCTCTCGCATGGGAAATATGTATGTCAATATGCTTGTATATTTCTTGTGTTGAGAGATATTTTTAGTCTTAATTAGCCTTTAATGAGATAGGTTTTTTGTGTTAGTAAATTGTCAAGCTTGGTACAACTATGCCCTTGTTATATTGGTCTAACTTTCCATATTATTTATCTGACAATAACTCCTTATGTGGAGTATCAAGTGTGATATGCATGTTATAGGTTCAAAGCTTTCTACGCAGCCTCAAGTACACCCAACTTTTAATGTGCTGTGAAATTAGTTGGTGCTAAGTGAAACGTATCTTAATTAGATGATATGATGTAAAAGCTAATATAAACTCATTCTAAAGCTATGAAAAACTAACTGGGAATGGTTTCCTATCCATGCTGTTCCATGACATTTCCTTAAAACATATTCACGGCTATGGCAATTCAATTCCTCTTATGTGTGCTTTACATATAATATAAAATTCTTTATTAACCCATCATTTTGGATTGGGCCATTGTGATAAATGACTTAAATCATTTGACATTCACATAATAGGAAAATGCTGAAATGACATTTCATAACATTCCGAAACTGATCCTGTGTCATGAGTTTGGTTATGGTTTCCATTTTTCTTAGATGGACCCATTTGTGATGACTTATTTGCACCCCAAATGCCGTCTAAAAACCAATTGTATCATTTGATTTCCATGGACGACTAAACGCACCCTTTAAAGTTGTTAACTCCACCCAATAAATTAGTGTGAGATGTGCTGTTTATAGTCAGATTGTTAAACAGGCCACAGAATGAACCTCATTCTTTATGAGTAAATAATGATCCAATATTAAACATCTTGTGACTGAATCTGTGTTTCTTTGCACTGTAGCAAGACATGCCCTACTTTCGGCAGAGAACAGTAAAGGAGATTCTGAGATTGAAAGCTGACTGACACTGAACCTGCATGGTTGAACACAATGTAGTAAATACCCATTTATTATTAGCACAAAACAAATCTGTGGCAAAGGATGAACACTATGGAATTGGTATGCCAGTGTTGACACAATGCCTTTCAGTTTGCCCAAGATCCTGGAGTAATAGCGGGAAGTATGTTTGATTGGACTAACTGGTCAAGATTATCTCTTTGAGATAACCCAGGTGAGGTGTCGATAGTGTACGAGGCAGGATCCGTAGTTTGTATATACGATACCAGTGCTAGCCATGAGTTGTGAGGTACATCTTTTTGAAGTTTTGAATTCAGTAGTGTTGGGTTCTTTGCATTGATTGTTCTCTCTTC
>JAESVK010001301.1:1989819-2027645 GCA_017140935.1 Hamamelis virginiana
TTTTTTTTTTTCTCAAATTTTGGTATACTTTGTGTTTAAAACCAGTGATTTCACTCTTTTTCTGAGTTCAAATCCTTGAGCAGCTACAACCTTGTAGTGGAAATGTATAAGATGCATTCTACACTATTATTTATCTGTTTTTAGCTTCAAGGTTTGTCTAGCAAGCAGCATTGTAATTGGGCCATCAAATCCATAACATGCCTTGCTGTTCCTCTTTCACCCTTTTTGCAGTCTCTGGAGCTTGATCAACCACCTCTACATTGGCTGCTCTAATTAATTCTTTGCAACTTTGCTTGTTTGCAGAACAAGATATTAGTTAACTGGGGAGGCTCAAAGTCATGTTTAGCGAGAAAGATCAAGCCAAAAACATAATGATACAAATGATTATATACCAAGTAGAAAATTTTGGTAAGACCCATTTATTGTTGTTGAAAATCTTCAACTAAAATCCCACATGCATTTAAAAGGAAAAAAAAAAGTGTGCAAGTCTGAGAAGAAGCTACTCAAGGTAACAGCAGTTCGAAACTTCTCGAGCATATAAAATACTGGAAAATTATGGAAATCTGTATTTTTCACATTTTCTTTCCCAAGAGAAATGTCCTCCAAAATCAATCTCCAAGTCGCACCATTTTAAGCAACAGCCAAAAGCCCACAAACCCATAAAAACTCAACAAGAAATACACCAGACTCGTATGAGATTAATACATTTGATTACACAACTATTACCAACAAACAGATGGGAATCCTTGCCCCAGTTGGTCACGCCAAATGTCTGATGTGAGCGCCCCCAAGGATATGTTCAGCTCTGAAGTGCCTCAATTCATGTCCAAATGAAATATAACACAGTTCCCTGCTGTGTGACTGCAAGAACAATTATAAAATTAAGTCAAAATGACGACAAAATACCATTTCAAAAAGATAGATGAGAGCAAGGAAGTTACAAGAGGAAACAATGCTGATGTTGAAATGAGACGCAACATAGTTGTCTAACGGGGTACCCTCTTCCGGCTGAGTATCTCCTGTTCTTTTAGTCGATGCTGGAACCTGGCAAGGCGAGCTTGCAGGCTAACCAAACCAGCTGCCTTGCGCGAGAGCACAAAGCTCAACTGGGTCACATAGTTGTCTATGAGGCTACCTGGTTGGTCGACTTCTGCCAAAAGTTTCATTTCCTGGTACCCAACAATTGTAAAGGTTAAGCAATTCCATACATTAACTGCTGAGTTTTTCTCCTCTTCTTCGTTTTCTCTTTTGAATGAATTAGTAAGTGATAGGGATACTTGATACTTCAATACAAGCCAAAAGAAATCAAATAAGACCTATATCAAAATAAACCTCTTTCATTTGTTAAAAGAAAAAGATGGCATAGTTCATTTTCAAATTACAGTCCCAACTCCCAAGTAAACAGCTAGAATATCTAGCTGGCGTAAATGCGAAATGACATAAATAGACCAGACTATACAATTGCAATCAAAATATGGTAGTAAGATTAAGAAACTATGACATTCATGATCCTACAATGCTATGAATTTGAACACCAAGCTTAGACCAAAGTGGTATTCAGACATCAAATGAAAATGGTACAACTCCTTTTTGTCAGTTCTCTTTTTGCACTTCTTTTTTAATTTTGACAACAAAATACATTAAAAACTAAACCAGAGCAACTGAAGATGATAGATACCCTACAAGAAATCAAACACAGTGTGAAAAGAATAAAAAATATCACTTACTTCACGAACAATCTCCATAGTATCTTCAATTTCTTTTCTATGAGCTGCAATTAGGGCCTCTTCTTCCTAAAATAGACCAAACAGGACAAAGATTAGAGGCAAATGCATTGGAAAAGATTCTCATAAAACTACACTAGGGTAAGGAATGAACAGGGACACATTTATAACCCACCTCAAGTATTGCATTGATATTCCCATCAGGAGGAGGTTCAGGATCATATTGTCTAGAATTAATATTGCTTGTGTTAAAATTGCTTGTATTCTGCTGCTTGGAACTTGTAGTGGGCTGATCAGATCCACCACCATCTTTTTTCGTCCAGTTTCCCAGTTTTTCTGATTTTTCATCCTTGAGATATTTTCTTCGAGGTGGAGACACCTTCTGCACTTTCTCTTCTATATCAATTGTGTTTTGAGAATATAAGGAGGAATGCATTTTTTGACTCGTAGAACCACCAAAAGTATTTTTCATTTCAACCTTCTCCTTTTCCATTGGGCCAGAAGCCATCCCACTTTCCTCCCGCCCATTGAACCCATAATTTGATGAAAAACTAGGGGGCTGTCTTTCAAAATCAGGAGCAGGATTGTAAGAGAAACTTTCTTTTTCTACAACCCTTCTACCCAAGTCTGCTACTTTTGTTTCTTGATGTTGCTCATAAACGTCCTCTGTGTCAGCAGAAACTGGCAAAGATGATACTGATGAAGATTCCTTATTAGTGGGCGGTAATGAATTCATGACCTGATCCTTTTTCGTATTTCCACTTTTGGAGAGACTTTTGACCCTGTTCATTTAATAGCCATCTTTTAATAGAAAGTACAAAATAATAACAGCTCGCTATTTTTAGAGTATAAGAAACCATACCGATCAGCATATCTCAAAGTATTGAGTGTATGTTCACATGAACCTGCATTTGGAGAAATGCAAGAAATCATGACAGTCCTTGAGTTGCCAACGAAGGAGTCACGGAGAACCTCGGTAAGTTTGCTCCCACGAAATGGAATATGGATCTGGTCATTGTCAAGAGCACGAATGCACTCCTTAAGAGCCAAAAGGCTCTTGTTAATTTCTGCTCCCTCAATTCTGCAATGAACCACAAAGATAGTATCAGGTGTTGCAATGCTAGGTAATCTTCAATGTGATTTATCAAGAGGGTGACAGACTGACAGCTAATACGTAACTGCTGAACAGATGACTATTAGGGTGAAAGGAAAATGTCTGACAGGTACCTGTTAGGAAAACAATAAAAAGAACTGGCAAGAGTAATTCCTTTTGTGAACACACCCTATTAAATGCTTTCATTTTTGGGCTGGCATGGCAGGATAAATTAGGCCGCCCCAAGCACAAACCAACCAATGTTTAAGTTTAGGCTGGAAGTTTAAAGTTTTAGAGGGTTTGGCTTATTGGCAAGGGCTGGGGCCTCAAGCAATCTAACCAAAAATCTTCTCCAGTCCTGAAAGATGTTTTCAAGTTGCCTTCAAAAGTCTCCAATACTGTAACACAAACTTTAAAGTGGACAACCCAAGCTCAAATTGGGCACCTCAGGGTAGAGACCAAGAAGGTATGGGTCACGCACAACTTGTTCAGCTCTTAGCATTAAGCTTAGGCTGGCCTCCAACCCAGCAAAGTTGCCGCTGGTCTAATAATCTTCTGACATCCTAACAACTGCTCGTATTTTCTCAACATGTAATTATATCAACAGATTCTTAATCATGAACAGGGCATGCACAAAAGTGGCAAGAATATTCAAAATTAGAATAATTCAAATGTGTAGAAGGTGCTGAAAACAACGAAATACGTTTCTTTCTTTTTCTTGTAAGAGAAATATATTTCATTTTACAACCTAAACAATCATAATTATTTAATGTGATATGCTATTGGCAGAGGGAGGAGGGGGGAGATAAGATCCCATATCCAAGATACGCAGAAGAAGAGAAGAGAAAAGAATACTTCTACACAAGCATACCGTGTTTGTCGGTCATTGTCAGTTGTGTCAGCACCTCTTTCACTACCAGCAAGATCAATAAAAGAGATCTTTCCCACAACCTTTCCACCCTTGGATTCATTTCCATCATTGTTCCTTCTGGAGTCTTTTATCTCATTGTGCTTCTTAACAGCAAGTTGTAAAATAGCATGTGACCTGGAAGATTCCTCATTGGCACCAGTCGAACCTGTACTTCTTGCAGCATTTCCCCTCTCAATAAATTCTTTAACAATTTGTACATCCGAAACTTCAAATTCTTGTAAACCAACAATGCAAACTTGTTGGCGTCCATCTTCTCTCATACAGAGTTTCCTATTTAAGAACAATGAAACATATCACTTGCCAATCTATATATGTAATTGTGCACTCATCAAGCGTGACATGCATATATGCACGCAGATACTTATATGTAAAAACATAAATACAGAGATATGTATGTATGTATGCAAGAAAAAAATTCATGCACAAATACATATTTAAAGCAAAAACATTGCATAGTTAATGCATTGGACAAGAGATGCTTGTAGGAGACCAGACAAACAAATACACCAGGTGTCGTGATTTACAGAAGTAAACCCCTTCCACAAAACACTTAAACCTGTATCAATAGCAAAAATAATGTGTACTTGATGCATAAGGGCACATGATTCTAGTTGGTTGATTCTTATCAGTTTTCTAGTTGGTTGATTCTTATCAGTGAACAGACCAACATACACTTCAGAGCCGTGCACAAGCATCGTCCTCCAGGTAGCATGAATCACAAAACTTGACCCTTATCCCGCACATGCTCATTTAAACCTAATCCGATCCACCTACTGGAACACCAAAAGTTTTGCTAGAAATGCATACCAAAGAAAAAGAGTTCATCATGATGAAAGCTTGTACTCAACTCTACATAAATTAAAAAGTGAACATAAATTCTATAAATTTTCCATAGTTACTCCATTTACTAAATTAAGGCCTCACGATTCACCAGACAAAGAAAAGAACTAACAAAAGCCAAAAACAGTCAGAATACTAACTTTCGATCACTGAGAAGATCATAGAGTTTTCCGCCATATATCTCAAAATAGCTGAGCCACAACTTAAATCTCTGGTTGCGGTAAGTTGGCTGATGCAATAATCTAACAAGGTCTTCTGAAGCTCTAATAGGTAAAGGTTGCATAGTGAACGTCTTACCACTGCCTGAAATCACAATATTACAATATTAGAACACTTAATGTTGTTCAATCATAGAGAAAAACTTCAAAGTGAGGAGAAACTGATGATATCTTTTGAGAGTTCAATATGGAAGAGGGCTCAGAATTTATAAATACCTGTTTGGCCATACGCAAAACAAGTTGCTTTAGTTCGTTGAAAAATGGTAGGAATAATGGGCTCTACAGTAACCCGATATACCTGTTCAAGTAAGAATGCAAAGCAATCAAATCATTAATCTTAAAAACCAATTATTAAAAGGGAAACAAACTCGCTTGCTTTACACATAAAATGCCCGAAAAAACAAAAAAAAAAACAAAAAAATATATGGAGAACAAAATCATATACAAACAAATAAAGATTTATTTATTCAATCAAAATTGACATGGGTTTTCATAAATCTATGTACATTAAAGCAGCAGCAAGAAGCAACTGCAATCTCTAATAATGAAAGTGTTACCTCATCATTCGTAACATGCTCATTCAGAACTGCATCAAAACAAAATTCATGCTTCTCCACATATGCAGTCAAGTCCACCTTTAAATCAGAATCTATAGTTAGTTCGTTCAACTAATGTGTCAAAGTCAATTCATATAGAGAACTCAATATCGAGACAGAAACAATTAGAATCCAGATCATATTGAACTTAAAGACAATCGGCACTCTTTGTGACAATAGAGAAATATCCAAACCTTTAACTTGGGTTCATGGACAGTTAAATAAGCATTGTCATAAGCAGTTACAATGTCTTCCTCCTTCCTAGAAAGCTCCTTCTTGTTTAAGGGTCTTTTACGTACCTGAGATGTGTTAGGATACAACATTTTAGAATTCTCAATAGAAAAGACGGGGAAAAAATTTATATCATCTGCACATTTTTTATGCAACAGCTGCATGAGCAAAAACGATCACCAGTATAAAAGAGCCACAAATGATATCATCCCTTTACTTGAGTAATAAATGCATGGATAAGCGCAGAAGCAGTTCTTGAAAATCAAAATCTAATGAAAAGGCATCAATTTATATAAGGAAAAACCACTCCTCAAACAATAATATTGACTAGGCATCCATACTCAATTCCAAACCTAAGGGGATGTTTGGATGCACGTTGCTTTTAAAAATGATATTGTCAAAAAATGCATTTTCTTCCTTTAAGTCATCTGGTGGGTGTTAAGAAACTAATCACAAGCATATTAACCTGGATCGCCAACAACACCCCTGGGCTAGATCAACACCCAGCAGATTGTAGATGTGTGCAAACTAAGCAAATAGAATAACACAGTATCACCTCTTTTCATAAATTGAATGACTCATAGCCAGATCTCTCAACCTAGTAAGTTTTTTTTCCATATTTTCAATGTTTTCAAACAGTTCTTATATACATAAGAATCCATACAATGATAATATATAAATTCATATTTCTATCAGGTAAGTATACCACTTGCTTCCCTGGTCAAACACTTTGCAATGAGGATGCTTTCGTAGGAAAGATGAGCAGATATTCCAGATAACCCAGGCGGCATTAGAGACTAAAGGGTTATCAAAATGCAAATGCAAATAATGCAATTATTCTTGTAACACTAAGCCTTTATATCCTACATTTCACCATTTCTTTTACTTTGTTAAACAGAGTACATAGACAACATGTCATACACTCTTTATATATAGTCTCTGCAATATTCATTAGTAATTTTGTCTAGGAATCAGGATTACCATGACACATAACTTCAGAACACTATTATATATCAATGAAATCATTGCCAGCATTTCCACATCAAATGTCAGGAAGCAAAATCTATACAGCCAACTTAGCCTATAGGTCCCACAAAACAACTGGTAAATCTTGGCCATGAACTTTGTAGATTGAGAGGCAAGATTGCAAGAGAGACAGAGAGATTGAAAAACATGTCAATTATAGCAGGTATGAAAGTGGGTCTAAATCCTCTCAAGTTATAAATAAATAAATAAATCCATCCAATCAAGTAACCTCCAGTATTCGCAAGAACCATTTGAAAGTACATTGGTGCAAAGATCATAATTCCCCTGTGCGTTGGCATTTTCTTTTTCCTCTCTTGAGAAAACCAAATAAGAATTACAAGCAAAAAACTGTGGCCTTTTCAAACTATCCTTAGTTGACAACATTTTTTGTTATGGAGCTTCCCAAAAGACATCAAGAAAATTATGATAGAGGAACATAATTGGAAAATTTCAATGCAACTTTCCACACATTTCAATTTCATCATACAAGCTGTGTGCGTGTGTGTGTGTATGAGAGAGAGAAAGAGAGAGAGAGAGAGAGAGAGAGGAGCTGTTGCTGCCTTAAGAACCAGCATACCACAACTTTAATCTTAGCCACGTTATTTTCCTTTATGCTGTTCTCTTTCTCATTTGTAGGTAATCCAACTGAGGTATCTGCATCTGCTTGTCCTCTCTGCTGCCCACCGGTCATCACATTAAAGTCATTGTCAAATGCTTTATTAGCACCAGGCATGAAAGGTGATGGCTCAAAGGGTTCTGAGACAACATGCTGCGAAAATAATCAAAAAAACAATCCATTAACAGAGGAAAAGGGGGGGAGAAAAAAAAAATGTAGGAAAACATCCTCTCAATAAAAGCAGAAGCAATCCATAGTTCCATATAAGATGAAAGAACCAACCATATAATTCCTCCAAAGAACCAATCATGCTCAACTCACTTTTGATAACACGAGAGAGAGAGAGACTTATCTCCAATATTGCCAATTTCAAAAGAGATTTTTTTTTGTAACAGATGGCCAGAGTGATAGTAGTAATTGATATACAGTTATTAACAATATTTGATTTAAATCATATGTTTCCCCTATTTCCAATTAGGTTGTCGATATTTCAAGCCCAACAAATGTCAACTTTCTCATCCCAACTGCAAGAACTGCTTCCATTACTATCCCCTTTTTCCTCGACACACTATTGGACTTCTATATCAAAACATATAATATTCTACTGAATAACAGTGTAAGGCAATTCTTATCAAGAAAAGAGGGGGATGGGGGAGTGAGAGAGAAATGTAACACATTTTTAAACTATATGACCAACTACAATTACGAAAAAAAATTGTGACTAAATTGCAACATTATAAACTTCAAAGAACAGTTCACTGTAGTAGTTTCCTTGCCAGACAGATTTGAAGCACAATAAATAAATGTACCTCAGATAGAAGCTCTGTATCATCCATTGCATGAAGATCCAAAAGCCCAGCTCCAAAATCCCCCCTGAACTCTGGAGAATAAAACCCCTCTGATGCACCCACTGCTGAACTTTGGGCTGTAGGAGTGTATGGCTCTGAACCAGATTCCCCATTGAAATTGAGGTTTCTCATTAATTTCAAAAGCCTCTGTTTCTCTTCAGCAGATTGCGCTCCATAGCCCTTCAAATCACAAGCTTACCCCATCAAAAACTAAAATCCCATCATAAAGTACATAGACAACACCATTTGAGAACATCTAAACTTACAAGACCATGTAAGAAATTATGGAAAAAGATAAATATTACATCCAGTATAAGAAATCTCCTTAAAATACACAGATAAAACCATTTAATAATAATCATACTTACAAGACTATAAAAGAAATTATGAAAAAACATTTAAATTATACTCCGTAGACAAATGGACAAAAAAGGGGTGATCAAACTGACCAACATTGGAACCGAGGAATCACCAAAAAGGGTGATTAAAGTTACCACACTCTTACCACCTACACTGATAGGGAATTTTAAACAAATTTCCAGTGAAATATATCGTACATAAGAATTTACAAAGTTCACATATCAACGAAAATGTGCAATGTGACTGTTTTTACTTCTCATTAAACAACCGATAAAAAAATAATCAAATACTGCGTAGTTCTAAGAAAACAAAAACAAAAAAAGGAAATGTAAATTATATTAAATTACAGCAAAAAATATGCATTGTGTTCTCATTAAACAGACAACAAAAAATGCAAATCAGAAGAAGTTATACACAAAACTGTAGAAATGGGTAATAAAAATGAATTAGGTAATATAGAGGGCAAACATAATATACCTGCATGAGGAGATTGGGGAGGAGGCGGTGATCAATGCCGGAGGAAGCCAAGGGGGAGGCCAGATGCTGCAACCCTGCGGACTGGAGCCACCGTGCCATGACCGCATCGCCAGCATCGCTTGCTGGACCCGCATTGTGCAGGGACCCGCCGGCGGCGTGATCATACAGAGCAGTAGCCGCAGCATTGCTCTGCTGCATCTGGCCACCCATGTGGCGCTGAGAACGTCTTTGCGGAGCCAATTTTCAAGATCTATTGATCAAAGCTTCAAATTCAAAATACAAATATAAAATATAAAATTCATCAAAATTTGATGCACACAATTAGGGATCGTAATTTCGAATTAAAAGAAAAAAATAAGAAGAAAGAAAGAAAACCTAAATATACTGATCCGAATGAAATATACTCACAAGGAGGAGAAAACTCGAATTCAAAGCAAAACATGAAAGTAATTGCTCGAAAATGGGAATCAAATCCACAAATCTGTAATTCAAGCGAATCTGGTGTTAAATCTAAAGTATACAATAAATAAATAAAGGTAAAAAAATAAAGACATTTTCGAATTTGTGTGTACATTTATATTTAGAGGGAGAGAGAAAGAGTACCAAATTTAGTCGATAAGAAATGATTGTTGGAGGAGATCGTTGCAACGATCTGTTGAATGGAAATGGTTGAAATTGAAATTCTGTTCAGATCTGAAACAGATAGACGAAGAAAAACCCTAATTCGAAACAATGAGAAAGGCTTCTTGAGAATCTTCTCTCTCTGAAATTTCTTGCGACGATGATGATAGCAGAGCCTCCACGCGAGCGTATGCCTTCATAATATACTTTGCGAGCCAGATGAATATATATTGGTGGATTATGTTTTGAAAAAAAATAAAATTTAAACGGCTGTTTTAAAATTATCCGAAAGACTAATATGCCCTCGTGGTTATTAATAATTTCGAGAATGCGTCTTGTACAATTGTCGTCGACAAGACGCTCCAACCTCAATTGTATGATGACGGAAAGTCCCTTTGGTGTTTAACTGATGTCTGGTGGAGAAGTTAAAGGTGTGTTTGGTTGCGGGCAACTTGCGGCAGCAGCCTTTATGTTTTTTTTATTTAGGAAATTACAGTTTGACTTTTTATACTGGTGGTGAAAAGCACTTTGTACTTTTATGATTTTGATTACACCACATTAACCCGTGTAGGATATATTTATGGCATCCGGATCCTCTACTTGGACTTGGATTTGCTTGGGTGATGTGGCGTGATCTGGATGGTCTGCTTTTCACTCGGGTAATGTGCAGACTATCCAGATCATGCCACATCACCCAATCACCAAGCATACCCAAGCAGAGGATCTGCATTCCTATTTATGATACTTTGCACTCTTCTATCAACTAGCAATTTGTTTATTCGACTGAAAATTAATGTTAGACTTGTTTTTTATGCAGTATATATGCTAAATTACTAACGTGCCTACAAACATGTCAGTGAAGTTTCATGATTTTTCTCAATGTATTTTATTTATTATGAATTTTATTTATTGTATGGAGAAAATAATTCATACAAATTAAAATATATTGAAAAAAATCATAAAACTTCACCGATATGCTTATATACATACTATTCATATAAGATAAATACTACATAAAAAAATAACATGCCTAACACCATTTTTCCAATCAAAAGAAACAAATGACTAACTGACATAAAGGTGCAAAGTGTTACAAATTAAAACTATATGGGAGTCAATGTATTGAAATCAATATATTGCAATCAAAATCATATCGTTTTAAAAATGAGCAGCTCTATTTACCCCACTATTTTTTACCCCAATTTATGTGACAATTAACCTTAATTCTTTAAATTTTGTAATGTATCCTTAGTTCTCAAATAGCTTTATTAAATATACTATTGACAGTTTGAACCACCAACTCACATGGAATTCATTTATGTGGAAGTGGGCAGTCTAGATCATTGATGGTTTGCTATTATTTTTCATCATCAATTATTAATTGAATGCTGACTATCACATGAGTTGGATAAAGTGGTGAAATGAAGAACATTTAATAAAATTTGCCACTGCACTTCATTTAGGTTTAGTGGATGATGGAACCATCAATGTTGCCCTAGAATTTAATGGAGGTAAATGAAATTTGGATATGGATGGGTATTCCATATTAAAAGATGTAAATTCAAGAGGGGAGATCGTTTGGTATAATCTTGGAAAAAACATTATTAACTCAAGGAAAAACTGACTAAAAAAAAAAAATCTATCTCTTCCTTTCATAGATTATTTGGAAGCTTTATTGAAATTGATTTAAATTTTACTAAATATTAGGAAGAATATGAAGAATTTGAATTTTCCAAAGTTGATCATGAAACTAATGTTTTAGATGATTTTGGATTTGAGCCTGCAAATTTTGCAAATTATAAACCTTATTTTTTGTATTAATATCAATTTGAATGAACACGAATTATTTGTCGAAGTGAAAACCCATATATATATATATATATATATATATATATATATATATATATACAGTCCTGATCTTATCAGTTATATTTCGTTTTAACTAAAACCAACTAAGAACACAAGCCCTTAGATTTCCATTTACTCAATGCATAATTCATCTCAAAATTCCAATCCATGGCTCATGGTCTTAACTGATTTTAGTTAAAATGGGGTATCCCTCATAAGATTATTTCTATATATATATATATATATATATATATAAAACAAAACCTAAAAAAAGCGAGTGACAAACGCGCCTTTTTGTGGGTTTTTTTTTTTTTTTTTTTCCCGAACTCAAATGAAGTACAAACGCGCCCTTACTTCCCTACTCCGCCCCACCCTATCTCAAAAATATTAAGTATGCCATGCTATAACAAACTTTATAAAGCAAACCTATACAAATTAATTAAATACAATTTTAATTAACCCCCAGTCCTCTTCCCACTCTCTGCCCCCAAACCCCACAGTATCTAAAAAAAGAAGAAGAGGAGGAGGATGAATTTATATGACATGCTCGACATGTTTTTGAAAGCAAACTTTTCCAAAATGGAACTCCACGTCAACTTGGGAGCGCCAAATTATTTATAGGTAAAGTACGTACCTTGCATTTTATTTTCTACTATTTATTAGGGTAGCTAGCTAGATCATGTACGCCTTGTTGCAGATATTTTTGAAAGTCTATGATAACTGAGGAGGTAAAATTCTTCTTAAAGTACCTAACATTTATTGCATATGATTTGTACTAAAATTGAGAGAGAGAGATGTAAAATGTGAAAAGACATTTAAGGATAGCTCATGGATTGACATTGTTGTAATATCTTAGAGGTAGAGGGGTATTCTTATGGGTTGGTTGATTAAAGAAGCTAATTATTCATACTGGACTTTAGGTGCTCAGACGGCATTTAATTGAAAAGGAGCATGTGATAAAATAAATGAGTATTTATTCGTTGGATGGCAGACCATAATTGTTAAGGTACGGATACACGTTTCTTTCATCTTTGATTGTCATATTGCTCTATGGGGCTTTATGCTCTAGATTCTTGAATATTTTTTTAATAAAGTAAAATATATATATATATATATATATAACATCACATAAAGGTTAATAAATTCATTGAATTCAAATTTGAGACCTCCCTCTAATAAAAAGGATAGATGTGAAATTAGGCTGCAAGACAAGATCCTTACATTAATGATCTATAGTTTTTCAAAATTAAATCTAAGTGTGAATCCAATCCCCACAGCCTTTGGGATCACATTTAGCATTGAGTCAAATATAAACGCTATAAATTGAGGGTGGATGTGATATTGAAAAGAGTTTTTTTTTTTTTTTTTTGCCCAAAGTATCATTTGAAAAATTGAACTGAGAGTCGAATTTGGTAACTTCGGCTTCTTAAAGCAAAAGCATAAACATTAAGACTAATTATTCTCTTCATGAGATTAAAAAAAAATGAAATAAATAAACAAATAAAATTTTATTAGCTCATCCTGTCAGCGTACTAATACTAACAAATAGATACTGATATAATTTCATATATATATATATAGTCTTGATCTTATCAAGTATACCTCATTTTAACTAAAACTAACTAAGAACACACACGAGCTTTTGAATTTCCATTCACTTCATGGATTATTCATCTCAAGATTCCAATCCAATGGCTCAAGGGTCTTAGCTAATTATAGTTAAAATGAAATATCCTTCATAAGAACATTTATATATATATATATATATATATATATAGATTGACATACCAATTAAAAATCTTTAATCCCGTGGATGATTTCATACTAGATTACTAGTAACATATATGCATGCAATGCAAAATGATTGTAAAATTAAAATGAAATATATGAAATTTAATGAATTGATCATATAAATCATATAAGGTACTATACTTTGGTTGCTTTGATGGCCATTCAAGCACTAATTGGACATCTTTACCCAAAACTTTTATTTCATTCATAAAAAGGCAAAAGGTTCACATCTGTTAGAAGTAGTCAAGTAGATACCTGTTTGAATTTGACATTGGTTGATATCTGAAAGAAAACCTAAAAAGTTTGACAAAACACTAGATTTCCGGTCCCAAACTTATTAAATACTGCATGGTTAAACTTTTTAATTAAGTCTCCTAATTGGACCAACATTTCAAATTATCAACAAAACTTAACATATTTATTAATTATATTTACCCCCTTAAATTTTATTTTAAAAATACTTTACATTTCTAAAGTTACATCATATGGCACTATGTACCCATTCTTTGCCAGTCATTAGAAATTCAAATAGCAAATAATCATGTTGTACTTATGTGACCAATTTAACCTTATTTTGAAACGGTTATATTAATTATTTTGTTGACAAAAATAGTAAAATACCCTCCTATTAACTTCAAAACTTTAAGAAGAGTATGCATTTAAGAGAGCTTTAAATTATTTCAACAATTTTTAAACATACTTAAGATAATGGGATCATTTCAAAATAATACTAAATTATTCGAATAAATAGTATACGATCATTTACCGTTTAAACTTTTAACAACTGATTAATGGATAGATGTTTTAATGTCACTTGATGAAACTTTAAAAGTTCAAAGTGTCCAAAGAAGTAATCGAGTAGTTTAAATTAAGTACTTTTAGGTTAAGGTATAAGAGCATCTCCAATCCTAATTCAAACTCTTCCTCAAATTCAAATTTGGGTAAAAATGGCCAAAAACTCTTCTCTAACCCTTATTCAAGCCTATACCAAATTTGAGTTTTACTCAAAACTCAAACCAAATTGAGTTCAAACTCAAACCCAAATTGAGTTCAAACTCAAATATTTGAGAAAATCAAAATATGACTATTGGAGAAACTCTTTGATACATGGCCGCTCTTCCATGGCTACTCCTCCTTCCATGGTTGCTCATCATTCTCTCTCCCCGAGTAAATCAAAATATGACCATTTATGCAAAGAGGTCTCTCTCCCCGGCGAATCGCTCTCTCTCTCTCTCCAAGCTAGCTGCTTCAATTTTCAAATTTCTCTCTCTTTGAGAGAGACTGTGTTTGGTTGTGCAAATAAGAGAAGAGGAAGAAAGGGCTATGTTTGGTCGTGCAAATAATAGCAGATTTTGGTATGTTTGGCTATGTTTGAGTAAAACTTTGAGTAAATAATTGGAGAGTTTCATCTCAAATGGAACATTCTACTCAATTTAGGTAAGAATTTGAGTACATGATTTTAGATGGTCTAAGGGATAAAAATATAATTTCCTTCTTTTTGAAACAAAATTAGACATCATTACTATTCATGTGAAGCAATTAGACAATTCCGCTTTGGTAAAATTGTAATATGAATCATAACCACGGGGTTTAATGATGCAAACCGTGACGAGAAATGATGACGACAACAATATTATATATATATACAAAATAAAAATAATAAAAAGTATATATTTTTCTTATATAATAATAAAAAAGGATGTATTTTTCTAGGTGGCCTTTCTGTGGTATAAAATTCATAAAACATTTTCTTCTAACTTTGTGCATTTAGCAGTTTCTTCTACTCCAATATTGCTCACTTGGAAGGAAGATAGACAGCAATTAAGCTAGGGGATATTGCATCATCATTAAGAATCTGTCTGTTTGGTTAGCAAGAAAAGAAAATGGAAGTATTATTTTTAGGGTGTGTTGTTCTGGTCACTGTGGGCCAATGGAAGGAGAATGATGTTGGTGGATCTCTTAAAAGTGGGTCCATCTCAAAACCCCTTTTTTACGTGGCCTAACCTATCATATCATACCTTGCGGGACACTTCTTTTGAATAGAGCCTTGCTTTAACTTAAAGCATATCTGTGAGGTTGAGATCCAGCGATTAGGAGTACAAATTTGAATTAAAGTCCCATCTTTTCTTGACTAGGATTTAGCTCTCGATCGCATCCTGCCTATTTATGCATCCATCACAATTTTGTGATTCAAATTAATAAATCAAGGGTTGTTGTCAGGTGACACACTGCCTCTTTAATTTTAGACGGGCTAAAATTTTAAATTTATGTGCTTGCCGTCCATATATATATATATATATTATTTTTATTAATAATAAATATGTATTAGGAAAATATATACAATAAGGTAACTCACACCCCCTTTATTAATTAATTAGGTACTTCACTTTTCTAATACTTCAGTGCATGGTGAAGACATCGATCAATCATGAGGTGTCATGTTGAAAACTAGTATTGATAATGTTTTACTCATGTTCCATTTGAATGATGTGATTGATGAATTGTATTAAAAATAGTTTAATTAAAAGAATTATTTGATTATTTCAACTACTCTCGGTTTTTTTTTATCAAAAATGATTATTATCCTAATATGTCAAAGTAGTTAATTTAGACAATTAATAACCACGTCTCATGAAATAAAAGTTCTAAGATAAATTATAGCACCCTATAATTATCTAACGGACGGAATTTGCAAGTTATTTATATATGTTGTCCATCTTTAGGAAATGGTCCGAACCCGGCCAAATCTTAGTGGAAATAGAATTACATATGATATATTAAGAACGAAATTTGACACCCCCATATCGCTAATTATCCAGTATGTGGATGGAATTTACAGATTATATTGTCCGGCCATAGCTAAGAATTAGTCTAATTAAACCCAAACCTTAGTGAAAATAGAATTATGGTATCCTATATATTTTGTAAATAAATAAATAAAAATGCCGATAATTACCTTAAGCCATAGGTTCAAGTCAATTTTAAGCCTAGTGACAAGCACTTTCATAAGTTTTGAGTTCTTAACCTGAATTGAAGTGAATGCCTTGAGTGCATGAACTACTGCTCATAGATTTTAATTACGTCTACTAAACCTTGTTGCTAACTTCTCAATTGTCTGTTGATTGGCTTAGTAGTATTATATATATACCTGCACCTTTAGGAGAGATTAGAGTAGGGGTAGATGTCTATGATTTGGCGAAAAAACGCCAAAAAAAAAAAAAAAAAAAACCTGTATGGACTAAGTTATATGGGATTAATAGGACTGCAACTTGAGAAATTGAGTGGGTTGGGATTTGGGAAATAGGTTAATTTTTAGATTTATTATCTTTTATATTATATGGTTTGAGCATCTTTTATCTAGTTATATTAATTACAATCACCACTTAAAGCTAATAAAAATATATACGTTAGAAATATTACACTCATTTAAGAGGTTATGGATTCGATTCTCGTTTTTAATGAGTTTGTGGTGCAGTGGTTTGTTTTAAGTGGTGGACTTGTAATCCTACACGTCCCACAATTCCCGCTTAATTTGCGGGTCCCCTCTCCTGGTAGTTGAATATATATATATATATTACACTCGATCTACATGACTGACTACATCACATGCACGTATAATGTCGCATTATAATTTATAAAATTAGTTCTGACTTTGATTCAATTCTCGTATCTCAATCCAAGTTTCAGCTTAAAATTTTTAAACTAGGTGCCCCTCTCTCTCCCTCTCTCAACATCAGTACATAGCCAAAAGTGTATCGTGGATGCTTGCTCCACCAACCCTCCAAAAGTCAGACACATACGTACCCTCCGATGAGCACCAAAACACTACATTAATGCATGCATGTAATGTTATTTCAACATATATTAAATAGAATTAGAATGCACCACCTGATGCATGGTCTCCACTTGGACCAAATCGTGACAGTAAATACGTACTTTGATAGGATCAATTGTGGCCACTATGCAACTTGCAAACTCCTTTATATAATTATTCTAGAAGCTTAATTTTCATTGCATCGAAACAATTTGATTTGTTTCAAATATAGTAACTGAAATGATCACACTGAACCTAGCTATTCTCAATATGTGCTCTATAAATATAGAGGTATATCTCCGTTATATCATATTTCTTTTTCACATGGCCGGCCACCTTCCCGCCTCCCCTCCCTTTTTCGCAGAGCATGGCAAACATAACATACATAACCCATAGTTATACTATAATTAATTGTTAATGGACCGGCGCGGATAATAATCTATATATAAATACACATTCATATATATATTTATATATGTATATATAGAGAGAGAGAAGTGATCTAGTGAGCATATACGCACTTTAACTAAAGTCAACAAATAACACAAGTCCTTGGATCCCCATTCACTTAATAGAAGATTCATTTCATGATTTCAATCTAAGGGTTTGTGTTATTTGCTTACTTTAGCTTAAAGTGCGCATATGCTCACTAGAACATTTTTCTATATATATATATATATATATTCTCACATTTTAGAAGTTAGATTAAGTTCAAGCACATGAAAGTTCATTGATACTCATTTATTAACATTAAGAGAAGCTTTTGTAAAAATTTTCAATCAAATATATTTTTACAATGACACAAAATATATATATATATATATAGGCAATAAGTTCAATCCTATAATTCCTATTCCAGCGCGAATGCATTTTATTTGATTGAATTTTTAATCATATATACTTTTCAACCACGTATATACTACTTTCTTTTATCTTTCTTTCTTCATTTTCTCTTACCAAATAGAATAATTATTTTGTTCAACCATATTTTCCATCGTCTCTTTTCACAAATTACTAGCTAGGGAAACGCCCAACCACTCCTTATCATTTATATATATTTGACTGTCAAGAAGGTCCACATATACGCATATATCACTAATAAATTGGATTAAATTTTTAAAAATTATTAAATGAAAAAACCACTTGGATCATATTTTTTAAGCCACTCGATGTTGATGTAAAAGCATGGTATGTTAATGCCACATTATTTCATATATATATATAGTACGTGCATGAATGAAAGTACGTAGAAATTCTATTATATTTCCATGTCTAATGGTTTAAAAACATATAATCTAAGTAATAGTTAATTTAATTTAACACTAAATTTTAGAAACATATAAAATATATATAGCCCTCTATTAAAAGTTGTTTGTGTTGGCTTTTCTTAAAATTACTTTAGAAAAATTATTTCTTTACATGTCTCTTTAAAATTATATACAAACCATGTTTTCATATATTAAAATTTTCATACTAAAACTAATTGTAGTAAAAGTTAGAACTTTTTCACTGTTTGGATTTGTTTTTATAAGAACTTATTTGTTTTTTTTTTTTTTTGCTTTTTTTAATTTTTTTTTAAAGAAATTACATATGACAAATTTTTAAAAGAACAAAAAAAAGCAAATAAATACTTATGGAAAATAAATCCAATTAGTACCTTAATTTTGCCATGTTCAGTTATTCACTTTCAACCTTTAAAAATGATTTTAAGAAAAAATAATACAAAGTATACTTAGGAGATCGAGCGCATTAGCAGGGAAGTCAGCTGAGGACCCATTGTTTCTTAGCCGCTAGCCCGCTATTTCATAGGCCGATTCCCGGGGGCGTAACCACCTCAAGCTAGGCTGTTAGGCTTATTTAACACGACATGCATGCACGCATTCCTCATCGTACGTGTCTCAATTCACAGTAGGCTTAATTTCTTTTTCTTCATCTTGTTGTTGTAATGGCGACGACAGAGAAGTCAGTAGTGGTGGTGGGTATCGACGATAGTGATCACAGCCTCCACGCTCTCAAATGGACTCTCGACCATTTCTTCGTTCCTTCAGCTTCAGACCAACATTTCAAGCTCGTCGTCATCCACGCCAAACTCTCCCCGACTTCCGTGCTCGCACTCGCTGGACCTGGTCAATATACATATTATATACAATCATATATACCCTTTTTATCTGTTTACTTTAATTCTAGTATCTGTTCCATATGTATTATTATTTAATTTTTATGCTTACTATATAATCAAATTAATGGTTAATTTGGCTCATCTTAAATCCGTTTGGTTTATGAGAAATGGGATGAAATTAAAGATGGGAAAATGAAGGTTTATCTGTTTTGTTTTTGTGTTGAATGTTGATTTGGTGTTTAAAAATGGGAGAAAATAAAAAAATGAGATCACTTCAAGTAGCTAAGGTGAACTAGTTTCATTAAGCTCGGTTGATTATAAAGTCTGCTTTCTCGGGTTCCAAATATTGGTTAAAAATATATAATGTATAGGTTTTTAGTTTCTTTACCCTTTTCTCAGCAACCAAACAGGCCGGATTGAATCTATATGTAAATTCAAGATTTTTTTTTTCCCGCGACAGGATTTGTTTATATTATGTGATTAATTAATGCTGTATTGTAACTGATGCAACTTAATTTTAGATTACTATTTTTTTCTTTTGTAAATTTAATTTATAGAATTTAAAAAAAAAAAAAAATTAATTAATCTTCCTTCTAAGGTAATTATGATGTTTTTCAACGGTGAAGTGAGACGGATATATGTAGGTTAATATTCTGATTATATATGTGCAGGATCTTCGGATGTAATTACAATTGTGGAATCCGATCTGAAGAATTCAGCCATTAGGATTGTTGAAAAGGCTAAAGAGATATGCAAATCTAAATCGGTAAGGAAAAATATTGGAAATTCCACTGAGACATAATGTGAGACTCACCTACAAGGTAGGGGACTCACATCTCTTTTGTCACGAGGAAAGCAATGTTAGGTTGGGAATCTTCGCCTCGCCACGTGAGGGGACAAAATCCCGATAGCAAGATGAAAAGTTTTTTTTTTCTAAGGGGTGTTTGGCAAATATTAAATTTTGGCTAACTGAGGATAAGTTTGTCTAGTTTTTATTTAGTACTGTTTGATAAGTGCATTTTTTTTTGTAGATATGTTCAATTCTGTCCAAAAAATAAGGCATAAACACAATTTTTTTTCAAACCAACTATAAACTGGTTTACATAAAAACCATATATCAGAAAGACATCAGAACTGACCAGACCCAATTTTCGAAATTCCCAAACAGACCATAAATCTATAATATTCACTTAAATATACGCTTTTCATGTTCAATTGATGCGCAGGTGAAGGATGTGATAGTGGAAGTGATAGACGGTGATCCTAGGAATGTCATGTGTGAGGCTGCAGAGAGGCACCATGCATCGATGTTGGTATTGGGCAGTCATGGTTATGGAGCTGTGAAAAGGTACGTACGTATATATTTGCACAAACTCTATTGTTACATTTAGTTATTGGCTGTTTTTGAATATCCATCCAAACAAACTCCATCGTTTAAAGATGTCCTTACGTTTTTATTATCAGCCCACTTTCGCTGAAAGCTAGAGTTATTTGAAAAACCCGACCGTTGATTTTAGATAATCTTTATATGTATATTATGTCTCCTAAAAATCACGGTGATCCAACTGATACTAATTTTCAAAATACAGGCATTTAAACAATTTTAACAGCATCCAACAGTAAATAATGTCAAAGTGTTTCACTGAATATATTTTGAAAACCGATTATTGGATCATTATAATTTTTGACAGACATGAAAATGATAAAAAGATTATCTAATCTAACGGTTGATTTTTCAAAATATCTATCCTATTGCGCCCAAAAGAGATGGACTAGCAATAAAAAGTATAAGGATGTTTTTACGGAATCGGTTCTATCCATATATATACATCATTCCTTTGCGGGACAACTTTGAACAGAATTTCAATGCTCTTGCAGGGTGGTTCTAGGCAGCGTGAGTGATTACTGTGCTCACCATGCTCACTGCTCTGTGATGGTTGTGAAAAAGCAAAAGACGAAGCACTGAGCCATTGTCTCTGCTTTTGTAAGAAATAGGTTTTGCCCAAAAGTCAGCACTTGGCATTTGATTTCTATCTTATTGGATAGTATATGTAACGTGCGGATTACCTGTTATAATCCCCTTCATTTTCATGTTCGAATATTTGTGTTCTCTAGTGGATAGCGACAAAAGAATATTTCGTATTAAGTTCAATAAAATGCATTGATGTCATTTTGTTATTAGTGTATTCTCTTCCTTTCCGTTTGATTGACTAGAAGAGAATAGAAAAAAAAAAAAATCAACAATTCTATCTCACTCGATACTTTAATCCGAAATTAAAAATCATCCCAACGTGTCTTGGTTTGATTGGTGTATGAAAAAGAAGGAAACAATTTGAGAGAAGATACCTCCACTCAACACATCAGGGTGATTTTTAATTTCGGGTTAAAGTGTCTGGTGTTATAGTATTTCTCAAAAAAATTACTTTTCTTCTCTTTTTATAGACCTTGTTTACCACATTTTTCATTTCCTCTAGAAAATGCTTCCCACAAAACACATCCTATATTTTTAACCTAAAAAAAAAAAAAAAAAAACATTACATGAGAATTTAAACTTCTATTTTCTCCCAACTTTCTTGTAAACAAAATACTTTCAAAAAAAATAATTAAGTTCCATCAAATTTATTTTCCTTTACTTCTCTTATCCATTTCACTTTCCCGTGTAACTTTCATAGCGACATCAAACTTAACCCTCATATATGTTTATAAAGTGCAACAATCTTCTCTACAAATTTAATGAAGCATTAGCTGTCATTTTCACGAGAATCTTTTAGTTTAGAAAAAGCATAAAGAATTTGCTATTTTGAGCATCAGGTATATATATATACGGTATCTCAAACATGGGTTGATTCTAATGTTATAGGAGTAGGCTCCACATACCCCATAAGGTATATATATAAGTTCTATATTCTATATATTCTTCTTATCCTAAAAGTGATTTTGAGATTTTTCGGCCACACATAAACTTGTAACACTAGCTTTAAAGACATGTTTGAATGTCTCATGAAGGTCAAATGGTCTTTTACTAATTTTCGCATAGCATTTAAAGCTACCAATCCATCACCAACAAATATATCGTAGTAAAGCTTTTCGAGACCAACAATTCTATATTACCCGATTCTTTAACCCGAAATTAAAAGTCATCCTGACGTGTCGCGGTTTGAGTAGTATGTGAAAAAGAGGGAAGCATTTGAGAGGAGAGATTTCACCACTTAAAACATGACACATCAGACAAGTTTTTAATTTCGGGTTAAAGTGTCTGGTGTTATAGTATTTTTCTTTCGAGAAAATTGGAGCTATCACAACAAATATTAAGGATTTATGATTACTTTTATGATTTTTCAAAATGTTACCATCCTAAATTTACATAAAAGAACATAAGGATTTAAATTGTGTATAAGTTTTATTATATATATAAGGCTGAACAAATTTATAGAACAAAGGAATTTACTAAATAGTGGTAAAATCAAAATAATTCGATTTATTTTTAGCTATCTAATTTGAAATAAATCAACTTATAGTTGATGTAAAAAAGATAAATAGATTTTAGTCTTATTTTATGAGTAAGGATGAACACATTTACAAGGAATTAAAGAGACTCACTAAATACTAGAAAAATCAAATTAAATTCATCATACTCATATTCAATTAGTCATATTGTTGTATTTTTTTCTTTGGTGCAAAAAATTTGTGCCTCATTTGTTTGCTCCTATATAAAATACATTTACATGAGTTTTCCATGTAAAAGCTTTTACATGTAAAATAATAAATTTCTAATATTTTCTTAATATTTTATTGGAAAAAATGTTAAAAGTATCATTTTTTTTTTATCTAATGATTCCACAAAAACAAATTAGTAATAAATTTTTTTTTCTTTTTTTTCTTTTTGCATTTAATTAAATTAATTTTTAATTTTGAATTTAAAAAATAACAGCTGCTTTTGGTTCTTGAAACATTGCATTTTGGCTTAACTACTATAAGACCCTCGTGAACTTCTACCTTTATATTACTCCGTAATATTTATATGAAATATAGTTAATATTTATATGAAACTTAATTAAATTTACTAGCTTGTTTATAATTTTACTATTATATTATTTATTATTTATAATTTTATTACAAAGTAGAAAAATAAATCACTCTTCTACAATAATAATACTGTCAATTCAGAATTAAGATCGGCTTTATTAGATGATATCCAATAAGGAAAAAAATACTTTTAAAGTCAACTAAACTTTAGGCATCGTTTGGATTTGTTCTTCATAAGTATTTATTTACTTTTTTTAAAAATTTATAATATATAATTTTTTAGAAATAATTTTAAAAAATAAATAAATACTTATAAAAAATAAATTCAAACGGCCCCTTAAAAAATACAATTTCCAAAGGCAAATGACTTCTATCGCTATTTTTACTTAAATAGATTTCTGTTTCTGCTTCGCTTCAGCTTTCAAAAACATAAGTAGAAAGTGAAACTAACCCAAACGGCCCCCGTTATAAACTCCGCATCTTAGTAGTCAGGAGGAGTAGAAAGGTAACAGAACACAGTTCGGTCGCTCTATATCTCTCAGAGAAGTCGTCTTCCTAGACCGACAAGGACTTATCTCTCTCCGTCTCTTCACAAAGATCTTACTTCAATGGCGTCCGACATGGTAGAAGACACAAGCTTCGAAGATGACCAGCTCAATTCTATGTCCACGGAGGACATCATTAGGGCATCTCGGCTTCTCGATAACGAAATTCGAATCCTCAAGGTTCGATGATTACAGATTCTTAATCGCTGATTGATTGATTGATTGATTGTTAACTCTTTGTTTTACTTGCGAATATTGAAGGAGGAGTTGCAGAGAACGAATTTGGAGCTGGAGTCGTTCAAGGAAAAGATAAAGGAGAATCAAGAAAAGATCAAACTCAACAAGCAGTTGCCCTACCTCGTTGGAAACATCGTTGAGGTAATTTTTCAAAACAGTAGAGAGAGAGAGAGAGAGAGAGAGAGACTTGTTGCAAACACTGTCAATTGTAAACCCTAATATCGGGGTGGGTTAATTTTTAGTGGCAATTTTTTATTTTATTTTATTTTTTTTATTTTTTTGTAAGATTTTGGAAATGAATCCAGAAGATGAGGCTGAGGAAGATGGTGCTAATGTTGATCTTGACTCTCAAAGGAAAGGAAAATGTGTTGTGTTGAAAACATCTACTCGCCAGGTGAACTAACATCCCCTGTTTCATCATATACTGATCAATTCATCTATTGGTGTAAAGTTTGTAATTTGATAATAAATTGAAAAACTTTGTATGGTTTCTTGGATGTATGGTGAAAATAAGGTTCATTAACAGATTCAGATTGAAGGTTACCCAATTTGTGCACTCATTGTATCCTTCTTTATCTATTTCTACTATAATTATTTGCCTTTCGGATCTGTTATTTACATTGGACACTTATTGCTCCAAATTAGCCATATTCTAAATTGTAATTTTGTGGGAGAAGGTAACTAGCGAGTATTCTTACTTTGGATTTGAATTTTGAGAATGTGAGTCATGCAATTTAAATTGTAATGTATAGCCATGAAACATAAATGTTTGTTCACGTAAAGCCGGCGGCTCAGCTGGATCACACTCTTAGTGTAAAGGCTTTCAACTTTTATTTCTGTGAACCTGTGAGGTTGATATGAGTTTACCTGCAAATGCTTTTACTCAAAAAGTGATTTCAATTCTAATTTTTTTTAGGCATGACTGGAAGTCCCATGCAAATTGAGTAGCCCCATTGCATTTTTGCATTTGGTCTGCATTGCTGATGCTGCCATTTTGTGCAAGCATGTGTTGTCTTGCCTTTCGTGTAGTGCTTCTAATAATTGGTATTCTGAATTGCAGACAATCTTTCTGCCTGTTGTTGGGCTTGTTGACCCTGACAAGCTAAAACCCGGTGACCTGGTAGGCGTGAACAAGGACAGCTACTTGATCTTGGACACTCTTCCATCTGAATATGATTCTCGAGTAAAGGCTATGGAGGTTGATGAGAAGCCAACTGAAGATTACAACGACATTGGAGGTCTGGAGAAGCAGGTGTATTTCTAATTCTTAACATGTTTTTTAGAGGCTCTCCTCAAGGTTTATTATTAGATACTGAATGCTATGCACTTATAACAACTTGTTGGTATGCGGATTTGCATGACAGATCCAGGAACTTATCGAGGCCATTGTTCTGCCCATGACCCACCAAGAACGGTTCCAGAATCTAGGAATTCGGCCACCCAAAGGAGTACTTTTGTATGGACCTCCAGGGACTGGCAAAACATTAATGGCTCGAGCTTGTGCAGCTCAGACAAATGCCACTTTTCTAAAGCTAGCAGGCCCCCAACTCGTTCAGGTCAGTATCCTGACATGAAAATTTCTCAGATCATTTTCTTCTGTTTTCCTTTCTGTTTGATATTTTCTTAAATCCACTATTGGTGATCCTTACATGATTTCTTACTGTGTAAATGCTTGTGAGTTCACTCTGTTTGATTTTAGTTCATGGAGAGAAGCATGACTGTTTTCTTTCTTCTTCTCCTCATGTCCATAGCTATGCTATTTGTGCCTCTCATTACACTAGTTATCAGTTTTGTAATTTAAATGCTTTTTCTTTATGATACAGTATCTGCAAGTGATAGACCTCTTAATTATGCAACATCTTCCTTTTAGAAGATTTAAATTAGAACATCCTTTGATCTTAGTTATCAAGACTGATTCCAGATTTTCAAAAGTTGGTTACTATTTTCGAGTTTGTCAATACAAAAATAAACTGCAGTTTTACTGGTACAATTCCGCAATTCTATAATAGAAGTCTGAATGTGATGTATGATTTATCATAATTTATTATAATTCTTGCTGATTTTGTCTTCTTTGGGGGGCACCAACTTGGATGTACATGATGGTGAAGATGAAAGAAACACCTTCTGAATATGTGACAGGTCTAACACTTGGCAGTTTGCAACCTGACTAGGGTTGTGCTTGACCCTAAGAATGAGCAAGGTTGATTTAGATCCTGGTCTTGTGGTATTGAACTCTTCATTTTAAATCCCTTTTTGTCATGTGTAGTGGTCACACAGTACACATTAAACCACAGGCCATATCTTCTATTAAATCAAGCTTACACGCCTACTCTCACAACATTTATGTATCTAGAACTGCTTTGGTGGGCATAGTTTGAATATTTTGCCTTCATATTTTCTGACATTTTATCTCTTGAAGTTTTCCTTTTTTTTTTTTGTAGTGTGATAACTTAGTCAATGGATGAGGAATTGTATATCTGGAAAATGCTTTATATTGGTAGACTATTTATAATGATCACTGTGTTGAAATAATAATTTGCTTGAAATGGATCCAGATGTTTATAGGGGATGGTGCAAAACTTGTTCGTGATGCATTCCAGCTTGCAAAAGAAAAATCTCCTTGCATCATTTTCATTGATGAAATTGATGCAATTGGCACAAAGCGTTTTGATAGGTATGTCATTTTCATGTCTTTTAAATTATTTGATTCTTGAATGTATACAAAATCTTTGGGAACGAAAGTGTTCTCAGTACAAGGAATGGAAAATGCTGTTACATTAGAAGTTTTGTTGGTTCTATGTAATTCTCACATCACTAATCACTTGACTGCAGTGAAGTGAGTGGAGATAGGGAGGTGCAGCGAACAATGTTGGAATTGCTAAATCAGCTTGATGGCTTTAGCAGTGATGAGAGAATAAAGGTAATACATGCCTTACCCTTTCTAATGTTGAATGCTTCTTCATTTTTGGTTCAAGTAGGGCATGTCCTTTTGGTTATATTCACTTCGTTGGTGTGATGCTAAAGTCCTCTATTTGATTAAGTTGCTTTGCGTTCTTCACACATATTTTAAAATTGACCCTATAATGTGGGAAGCCTTTAGGTTTAGAACTTGATTTCAGTGCATTATATTATGGTCTTTCTTTGGTTTAATGGTTTGGGTTTTTTTTTTTTTTTTTTTGGGTTGGCGGGGGGTTGGTTTCTTGGGATAGGGGCAGGTTTCTATCGTTTGGAAATAAAAGAAATTGAAATTTGGAATGTATATGTTCATGTAGGAGGAATTCTTTTTTCGTCACTAGCTCCATCATTCGCGCCCTTCTCCCTGTAGACATGACACATGTCCATTTTTGTGCATCTCGTCGGGCATGTGCCTGTGTAAAATGAAGACACACCATCATAAGATGGACATGTGTCCGTTTCATAGTGGAGTGGCTATCAGCCCCAACAGACGCTATAATCCCTCTATCATGTGGTGAAACATGTCTTTGTTTCGAGCATGGAACATGGGTCTTCAAGCACTACAACTGGAAAGGTGAATATTGGATTGCTCTACCTAATATGCAGTCAATGCCATTAATGAACATGTTGGGGAACTGCTTCTACCAAAAAGGAAAAAAATAATAATAAAAGAAAAAGAATCATTGTTACAATGATTTTTTGGTTAGCTGTTGAGTTTCGATCTCCTGGGTATAACTCGCAAATCTCAGCTACACAGTATATGCTACTTGAGAACATGGAAGTCTTTCAAATTTTTTATACATACTTTCTTTAGAAATTTAGGAGACAGTGGCTTCTTTGTTCACGCTTTTGGCAAACTGCAGGTCATAGCAGCAACAAATCGAGCTGATATTCTGGATCCTGCTCTCATGCGTTCTGGTCGTTTGGACCGTAAAATTGAGCTCCCTCATCCCTCTGAAGAAGCAAGAGCTCGTATCTTGCAGGTAACGCTGTAGCTTGTTAGGACTCCTTTCTTCTACAATTTTGGGTGTTGTATTTTTTGTTCACAGAAAATGTTTGGGATGATTTCCCGTGAAATGCAGATCCATTCAAGGAAAATGAATGTAAACCCAGATGTAAATTTTGAGGAACTGGCTCGTTCAACAGATGATTTCAATGGAGCACAGCTGAAAGCTGTTTGTGTAGAGGCAGGCATGTTAGCTCTCCGTCGAGATGCAACTGAGGTATGTAGTTCCTTCTTTGTTTTAACAGTAGTTTGGTATCATAGAAGAATGACATGTTTGGCTATCTCTGCACAAATTGTCATTCTTGGTGGAGCAATTTATTTCAACTGAAATAACAAGTTATAAGGCTGTTGCTCTTTCATTTCAGGTGATCCATGAAGACTTTAACGAAGGTATCATTCAAGTTCAGGCTAAAAAGAAAGCCAGCCTGAACTATTATGCATAAGGTTGTGCAGATCTTGCAAGGATAAGAAGCCATGGCTGAAGGCTGGTTTGCGTTTTACATGGTGAATGAATTTTGTCTCGTTTCTTCTCCAATAGGACCCCAACTTGTTAGGGGAGCTACGTTTGCAGAATTTAAATGTCGTGCCTCATTTTGGTTTCCTGTAATTTATAATTAGAGGGGGTTGGCAGCTGTGCTCCATACCTCATGTTAACCTCCCTCTTATCACTTCCGGTTATTTGTTAATTATCTTAAGACAATAACTATGAGAATATAACGATTATTGGGTTGGATAGTGGTGGATGAATTTGCAAAATTTGTTGGATACTAGTGAGATTGATTCAAATAAGCCTAGTGGGAAGAAGACATTTGAATAATGAAAATAATAGGTTTACTGCCAATTGGACTTCAAATGGCTTCTTCTGTTCTTCTATCACTGAGAACTATGTGGATCCCACCTTTTTGTGAGATTTGGTCATTTGGGCAATCAAAAGTGGCGGTGGTCCATTTAGATAATTATGTTGAATGAACTCGATAATTACTTTGACTAAATGGAGTTCTGCAATCTATGGAGCACTTCTCTTATCAATTAAGTTGTGGAGTAGAACCCGGTTGTCACCAATCAAGCAAGTCAAGCATTTGTTCAAGTACAATTTTTGCACTTGCTTTGTTATGACAGTTTGCCCCAAACTTCTTATTTTATTGATATTATTTTGAATAATGTGGTTTCTTCTGTTTAAAGTTTTGATGTCGAGGAGGGGAAAGTTCTAGGCATGTGGCTTGAAGATACAAATATCTCAAGACCAGAGTGTGTTATTGTAGGAATGAATTGACCCATTTCAATCCACAGTGAGAAAGTTACGACTTTGGAAATCATTATGTCCAAATTGGGACTAAGGAATCAGAATATCTTGAAAATGTTCGGGGACTTGAGAAGCATGCCTTGCTTTTACATTAGCTTTTTATGAAATCATTTTTGAAAAATTATTTTTTCATCAATCTTTTTAAAGTTACGTTGAAATTATGTCTTCACATATCAAAATTTTCATATTAGAAGTGATCGTCGCAAAAGTTGGAACCCCGTAGCTTTTGCCACAATCACCTCTATTATGAAAAATTTGCCATTCAATCTATCACCTCTCAAGTTGTCCAAAAATGATTATCATCACATCTCTTAAAAGTAGTGGAATTTTAGGTTTCAAAAGTGATTTTAAGAATAGATAATGCAAACCGTCCATAACTTTTTTAGATGGCAGAAATATAGATTATTGTTAACAAAAAAACAAAAACAAAAAAAAAAAAAAAAAAATACATAGATTATCAATGATCTTCCAGCATTTGTTCACTTAACTAATTCAGTCACGGGCACACTCTTCATTACTTCACTCTACCAGACTCTATCACTGCACCTTGGTATTATGTTCCCCATTTATATGAAGGAAAATGCAACATTTAAAAGTTTATGGCCATACTCAAAATGCTTTAAGAAAGTTATTTCACTGATTCCTTTTTATCTCGTCCATTATCGGAGGAAGTGGGGTATCAAAATAAAAACATAAATTGTAAATGATACTGAATGGTGCAAGATCTGGAACGTTGGCAAAAAGGCTGTGAAAGAGGCTCATGCCATTGCTAAATCAGCTTTATTATGCAGGGTTAATGTGTATAATTATTGCAGTGCTTTGCTGATCTACCATAAACTAAATATAAACATAATTAGCATCCTATGCAGACAACTAGCTAGAAGCCACAAGAATGTTGAAATTTAGCAATCTAGTCCTTACTCTGTAGAAACCAAAAATGTGCATTTGGTCATCCCACATAAATTGAATTTTTTCCATTGTGTCTTACATATAATTTTGTGAGCCAATTCATCTTCACAATTTGAAGAAATTAGAACGACAAACATCAACAGAAAAGAGAGTAAACAATGAAATTTTACAACTTTCTAAAAAATTATCTTAAAATACCAATTATGGTGCAAGTCTAATTTCTATAAATGGCCTCATTTAAGAAAATAGATTTGTACTTTCAATACCATGTAAATTAACATGTTGGAAGTCTAATTGCTTTAAATGGTCTCATTTACGAAAATAGATTTGTACTTTCAATACCCATGTAATTACGATTATTTCATTCCAACAGGCCATTAATCATCTCCATAGAGGTGAGAATCCACTGACTTTCCAAGGGTACAAAGTGCATAGTTCAGAGTCCTGGAACTCGAAATTAAGCTGAGGGGACCTTTTACATTAATTCAAATTTTCCCTGACATATAGTTACAAAAAAAAAAATTGTAATTTTTCAGATCAATGTTCAAAATGGATATCAAACATGGGATTCAAAATCTTTGGCCATAAAAAATCTATAGTTGCAAACCAAATACGGATGACCTAATTATTGGCAACACTCAAAAGGCTTTAGGAAAGTTATTTTACTGATTCCTTGTCTCTTGCCCGTCATCTAGAGAATCAAAGTATAAAAAATACTCGGACTATTTTATCAGAAAGTGAGCAGAAAGGTTGTCAAAGAGGCAAATGCCAATGCTAAATCAGCCTTATCTCTAAGGTTGACGGGTATTGTGGCCGACTGGACACTTGGAGATGACTTTTCATCATTTTAGTGTATATTAATGCAATTCTGAGCGTATCTTAAAAAAAAAAATCCCACCATAATTGGCATCCTATGCAAGCAACTAGAAACAACAAGAATGTTGACACATAGACTGGCCTTAGATTTGTGCTACTATAGAAGTATATAACCACTTAACCATCAGGCATGCTGAATATCATAACGGCAAAGAGGCTACTGCAAAAATCCATCCAATAATTGGAAAAACTTGTATTTGAATTTTAACAACGGTGCCAAAACTAACTTGAAAATATTATTGTCAGCCATTCGATTTCTCTCCTGAAGCCTTTTCCAGGCTACTTTCTAAAAGATGCCTTATATGGTAGTTCCTTCTATTTCATTCAGTGAAGGTAGGACTGATAGATGCCAAATGCCAAAAGAAATAAGATTAAGAGACAACAATATTTGTTTATTTCCCCACTCAACCCAAATAGAAATTTTCATAAACATAGGAATGCATGTTATAATTAGGAAATCACATTTAAACCAAAATACCAGGCACAAATCCTTCTCAAGACACCCAATACAAAAGGTAAAAAGAAAAACAGGCAATAATTAAAAACTAGAACTACAGCAAGCAACAAATAGCTCCTACTTTGAAGCCAGCTCTCACCACTTTTTTAGCACTTGACCTCCTTCAACCCATGGGCGAAGTACAAAAATGTTGGGTCAGTAGCACCTTCCTTATAGTAAGCAAACACCATGGTGCCATCATCATGCATGCTTTCACCAACAAAACTGCAAAGATTATGCCATTATGTTTACAAACATGCATGCATGTGTATAAATGAAAGAATAGAAACTAGGAAATATTGGGTAAATAGCTAGTCACCAAACGAGAAGGCACTCACAATTGAAGGTCACTGAGCTTTGAAAGCAGGAACTTAGTTGCTCCCTCAATGTTTTTCTTAAATTCCTCTTGCTTCTCCCCCTCCAGCTTGGGTGTCAACAATTTGATGTATCTCTTCATGTACGTGACAAACTGCTTCTTGTCAAAGGGAGGTTGCTCCTGCAATTATACATGCTCACTTGTCAAAATCTGCTTCACACATTCTAGAAGGATTGGAACACATTAAAAGCAATGCCCACAACTAACCTGGAGCCTAAATGTGTCGACAATGTCAACCACCTTAACAGATTTGTCATCAACGCCTTCATCATCTTCAGCACCTTCGGCAGAAGGGTTTGCGCCAATGTCTACATCAACTGCTCCTTGAACAACCCACTGCAACATAACCCAAAAAAAAAAAAAAAAATCTCAAATTAATATATCGCATATTGTTTTAACATGTACAACAAAATCACTGGTTCCAATCTCAGATAACAGTTTATGTTCAAGTCAAAATATATGAAAAAGCTGCATGGAGAACTTGTATGAGAATGCAATAGCAAAAACTGTACTTTAAAAACACTTTCCAAAACAACCATTCATTCCGGAAATTAGGAAAAAAAATGTTTTCAAATTAAGATTTCTACTTTCTGTTCAGGAAGAAACAAAACAACTAAAAGCATTCTGTCCAAAAAATTGTGCCCTGATAATTAGAAAACTTCAAATTAAAGTTTTAGGATGTTAGTTTAGAATCAGCAGGAGCAGCAGTGTAACACAATTACCCAATTTGTAAGATTTGTTAGCATTACAACCTAATTGAACATAACATCATTGGTAAAAAACCTAAGAAGGAGATTATAAATACAAACCTTCCCATCAACTTCCCACAGAGCCCCATTGTGGATTTCCTTGTATGGAAACGAGTCCGAGAGAAGCTCGTCACCTAAAATTGATTAACAATATTTATAAAATCAGATGAATGCCACTCAACTGCTTTAGATTCAAATATGATACAAAATAACAGATCTCAAACCGCATGAGTATAAAACAGTCTGGTCCAAATATACAGACTATATATTCGTTTCCCTGGCTATAAAGTATTACCCACATGGGGAAAGAATTACGAACCACACAAGAATTTACATGGGCCTTTGCATTTTGCACACGTGAACAAACAACAATAGTATATAAATCATCGGAGCAAAAGTCATCATATCAAAAACAAGCTTAATCAACAACAAACAATAGAGAATTCTGGCAACTTAAAAAAAAAAAAAATTTCTTCTTTCTTTTTACGGTAGGGGTAGTTGAGATTGCATCATAAGCTCTGCTTGGTTCAACAGACTTTTTCCCTGGGAAAAAATTTCCAGAAAAAAAAAAAATATAGAAATTATGTGCAAAGATTTATGATAATTTGATCTCAAGCTTCACCGTGAAAAATTAATACAAAATTCCTTCACTAACTATTTTCCTTCGACACAAATGGAGAAAATAAGTAGATCGCAATATACATGATGATCTACATATAAACATATTCAGATCTCTAATAATTGAACAATAGAATTGCAAGATCCCGAATCAAACCATAAGCAGCCCAAAAATTAAACATAGATCTAAAAACGCACCCCAAAAAAAAAAAAAAAACCCTAAAATTAATTAACTGAAAACAACACTGAGGAACTTAAAAGAATTTATGGATTCATGAAAGAGACACGAAGATGATGAAGAAATACCGCTGAGGAGATCCTGATAGACGAGCATGTTTGCAGATTTTCTTCCTTCCTCTCGGATCGATCCAACAAGAAGAGCAGACGGAGTGGAGAGATATACAGCGTTGAGAGAGCGAGAGAGGGTTTTGGGAAGCCTGGACAGCGAATATTTATAGGCGAGGGTTTGGCCGTGCAGGAGTGTGCTGGATTCGGAGTGTTTAAATTACGGAAACATTACTCTCTTTTTATAAAATACCCAAGCAAGTCCTTTCCCATTCGGACTATAATCCCCTTTCCTCCGCCTCCGCCTCCGCCTCCCCCTCCCCTTTTCTTCTGTTTTTTTTATTATTATTATTTTATTGTTCGGTTGTTAATATGGATTTTGCCCCTGGTTGTAAATTACTGTTAAACTAAGGGCTGTTTGGAGAAGCTTCTATTTTCTATTTTTTTAACTTTTAAAAATAAAAAGATGAAAGTTTTGAGTACAAAATATTTGATAGTTACTTTAAAAAGTTGATGTAGTAATAAATTCTTACTTACTTAACTTTTAAAAGTAAACTTTCATTTTTTTTTTTTACTTTTAAAAGTAGAAAAACATGAAGTAGAAGCTTATCCAAACACGAGATAATGATAGTTATAGACTCACTTCAACAAACGCTTTTAACATTGGTTTTTTTTTTTTTTTGTTGTCTAAACAACACAAAATTATACACCTTAATTATGATAGGTTTTTCCTACATCAATTTTTTTTTATAAATATAACTCGGAATCTCATCCTGAGGAAATATATATATATATGTGAGCTACTGATGCAAAGTTTATATTCAATAAAGTTACTTGAAAATTTCACACTTTAACATTGTTTCTTTTGGTGTGTGTGTGTCTAAACAACGCAAAATACCACACCTTAGTTATGGTATAGGTTTTCCCTACATTATTTTTTTTCCCTAAAGAATTCAAAATCCCATTCCCAGAGAAAAAAAAACAACATGAACTACTAAGTTAAAATTCATATTCAATAAAATTAGCATAAATTTTAAATTTTAACAAGTTTGCATCAATTTTGGTTAGGTAAATATATAAAAGCAATATTTATAATTAGATTTGTAGTTGAGAAATACATTTTAAAAGTAATTTTTTAAAATTGTAAATTTATTTGGGAAAATTATCCAAAAGTCTCATTTTGAGTTCTATTTTACCCAAAAGTCACATCATCGATCTTTTCACTTTACCTAAAAGTCCAAATTTATTTATTTATTTTTTATCCAAAAGTCTAATCACTTCCAATAAACTTATCTGTGCATTAGTTTTTCAAACACTTCCCAAAAACTGATCTATACATTAGTATTCTGCAAAGTGATCAGTTTCTGCAAAATTAAAGAACAAACTGATGTGTTTCTCATTAAAAATGATTTTTGGGTAAAGTGAAAAGATGGTGAGATTTTTGGATAAACAAAACTTATAGATAGAAGCAATGGGTAAACACCCCAATTTATTTATACACAATTTTCTAACATAAACTATTAGAAGGTAGCTTACTCTATTAGTAACAAAGTTTTAAGATGTGAAGGCATTGGGTGAGGTATTTGACCCGATATAAATCTAGGGGCCTGTTCGGGAATCTTGAAGTTTGGTTCAGAACCAATTCAACTGTCTAGTTTTTGTCTAGTCAAATTATAGCCAGACCGTTTCTATTTTATAAGTTGTTTGTCTAGGATCGGGTTCTGACTAGGTTTTTTTTTTTTTTTTTTAATACTGTTTGGTTCACAACATCAATGAATGGGTAATAAGATTTGGAAATAAAATTGAAGAAAATCCGAAGAGTGTAGAATACAGGCCAGATGAGTGAATAACATGAATCCGTCCGGTTAATGTATAAATAGAAATGTTCTTATCAGCAAATGACTCGGGCCGTTGGATTGAAGACGAACGGCTGGGATGAGGAACACTTAAAATACTCGCTTGAGAGGCGACCCGCAAATGACCCGCGTGACAACCCAGCCTCTCACCCGTTTGAAGCTTGCCCTGAATGCTTTGAAAACCCTCACCCAGTCCAAATCGCCATTCAACATTGATACCCTGTTCCGGCGTCAAGCTCCGCTGGGGTTCTCCACTCTTTCCGGCGTCTCCATCTCCGATCAACTTGTTTATTAGAGGAACCGCGCATTTTCCCTCCTATGTTTTCTTTATTTCTGGGATTTTTTTTTTCTACCTTTATAGCTACGTGTCTTAGAAAAACATTCAAATTCTGTTTTGTTCTGCATTTTGCCTTGAAGTTTCTTTCACCCAAGATTTCTTGCTGCATTTTCCTAGAAAGTGATAGAAAATGGTATATTTAGAGGAGGAAGATAACCTAGCAACTTCGAATGTAAAACACCCGATTGTCCTTCCATACTTTCTTGTTTAAAGACGCGTTTTTTTAAAACTGTTTTTAAAAAATATTTCCGAATGAAACCCGTATTTCATGACCACCATAGAGATGGTTTTCATTCCCCTCCTCTGTTTTTTGTTAACTAAAAACAACACAATTGAAAACAAAAACCCCCTGTTGTTCGTTGAAATGCGTTTCCTCGAACTATTTTACAAAAGCATAATCGAACACGCTCTAAACTAATCATGAAATAACACATAGCATTACCTTCCTAACTAATCACGAAAATACACAAACGTATTTATTACCCACACATTGTTTCACATATATTTCTCTTTTCTCCCTCTAAATATGTACAGGAGGAGCTTGTGGGTACGAGAACTTGTATAGCCAAGGCTATGGCGTAAACACAGCAGCACTAAGCATGGCACTATTCAATGTTGATCGGAGATGGAGACACCGGAAGGAGGCCGCCGGAAGGAGTGGAGAACCCCAGCGGAGCTTGATGCCGGAACAGAGGGTGAGAGGCTGGGTTGTCACGCGGGTCATTTGCGGGTTGCCTCTCAAGCGGGTATTTTAAGTGTTTTTCATCCCAGCCGCTCGTCTTCAATCCAATGGCCCGAGTCATTTGCTGATTTTAAGGTAAAATCAGCATTTGCTGATAAGAACATTTATATATATATATATATATATATATATGAACTGAGATCAACAACAGCAAAAAAAAAATCACTTGGAAAATTTGAAAGCAATGGTTCTGACGCCGTGCATTTGAGCCATTGATGGGGTCAATTTCTTAAGAAATTTTGGGAAATTTGGAAGGAAATGATTAGAAATTAAAGGAAAGAAAAAACAAAAACCAACCCTAACCCCAATAGACACAAGGAAGTGGAGAGGTCTTTTGATTTTTCTTTTTCTTTTCCTTGATAATCCACCATTCCATGATTTCTACGAAGAATCCCTTTCCTTGGAGCACTCTTCCCATTAATAGAACCCATGAGATTCGCCTGGGAAGACACAAGCTTCTTGGTTACCTTCTCAAAGTCCTTTTTTCTCGTGTCTACCATTGAAGGAATTCTAGGGAGTAGGAAGGCTATAACATGTACCCACACATGTTCGTTTTCTCATGTCTACCATTGATTCGCTTTGTTATTCTTTCTTAGTCTTGTATCATCCATTTTCACCCTTGGAAATGTGGTTTGAAATGCAGAGAAGTAGTCGTGGGCTAGAGAGAGACTTGGCTTTTCGTTTTTCAAGAGAGAAAGTTGGTTTTTGTGTAAACTAGCTATTTGTTGGAACAAGTGTAACCGGCTTTTGTGCCCAAATTAGAACAACTCTAAACTTGATAGGTAATTTACCAAACATAAGATCTAACAATTTGGACCCACTATGTATTGGGAAAATCCTGTTTTGTGGGTTCCCAAACAGCCCCTAGAGGTGTGGGTTAAAAGTCTTTCAAAATTTTAAATTTTATTTTTAAAGAATATATAAAAGTAATATTAAAATTGTAAAAAACAAAATACATTACGGCAATAATTTATAACAAAAAACAAATATAAATGTATAAACTTTTTTCAAACATTTTACAATCAAAGTCTACTAATGTAATTGAATAAATCAAAAGCATATAAAAATGTAAAAATTGCACTAAAAGATTGCATATCTTTTAGGATAGCTAGTTGAAAAACAAATAATGAGAAAAGAAAAAAAATAGAGAGGAAGTGTGAAACTGAAAACTTAGACCGGTGATCCGATTTAGTGAGACAGGTATTGAACCGTTGAGATTGTTTTTGTGGAGATCAAGGACTTTTAAACGGGTGAGATTGCCCAATTCGTTAGGGATGGGACTCACGTGGCCATTTTCTCTAAGGACCAAGGTTTGTAATGTGGACCCCAACTGGCCCAAAAAGGTTGGGATGTACTG
>JAESVK010001301.1:2027655-2070635 GCA_017140935.1 Hamamelis virginiana
GTTTGTAATGTGGACCCCAACTGGCCCAAAAAGGTTGGGATGTACTGATGGTTGGAACTGGAACAACGGTAGAAAAATAGGGTCCGAATCTGTGGTAGCTTGGTAATGGATGGTGAGATGAATGATTGGGTCGGGCCGCAAGCAGGAAATGCTATGTCATCGGATAACGCTCCAAAAGATAGCGACACTATGTGGTAGACGTGACTTTGTTGGGCATGCATTTAATGCCATGCTACCGGCCACAACACACGTCAGGGATGTCGGTAGCCCATTGATTACCTGTTGCTTTCATGATATCATAGACCGTTTCTTGTTCTCGAGCATCCATCTGGGCTCCATTATAAAAACCCGTTTGAGAAGCATCAATTTCTTGCCAATTTAAGTTGCATGTCGCTCACCCGTCCTTTTTTATTTTAGGTTTCAAAACAAATACTTGGTAAAAAAAAAACCTTAAATTGGCAAAAATGCAAACTTATTAATTATTTATTTTATTTTAAGAGTTTATCTTTTATTCATTAATTATTAACTACTAATAAGTTATTAGTTTTAAAAATTTTAACTTTTTAAATAACTAATAATTATGAATTTAAGGTTAGTAAACCAAACTTTGATTGGGCATGAGTTTTGAAGGTTGGAGTGCAAAACGTGCAAAGGCGCACTCAGAGCATCTCCAATGCAAAAGCCAAATTTGGCATCCCAAAAAACACTAGTCGATGCCAAATTCTAAGCCCATTTGGCACTTTGGGATGCCAAAATTTGGCTTTTTGGCATCAAGGAATGCCAAAAAAGAGTCCTACCCAATTTTTTTTGGGATGCCAAATTTGGCTTTTGCATTGGAGATGCTCTCAATATGTAATCTTGAGGTCCTAGACTCCTAAGCCCTGGCCTATAAAGAGTCCTACCCAATTTTTTTTAGCCTTTTTGCAGTTTTTTCCCATTTCACCCCGCTAAGACATGTTTTTTTTAAAAAAAAAAAAAAAAAAACTTTGATTTGTGGCATAAGAGAATTTATTTTTTCTTAGAAATTCTATTTCAAAAGTTTTTTCTTTTTTTTTTATTCTAAATTGAATTCCCATATAACTTTTGACAAAAGCTAAATGTTGGTGATGGAAGTGTTTACCAGAATCCTCCAAAAAGCCTCAATGTCTGATCAGTTTAAATTCCATTCTCGCTGTGGTAAAATTGAGCTTTCTCATTTGTGCTTTGCGGATGACCTTTTCTTATTTGCTTATGGGGATACAAATTCTATCACTATTCTAAAAAACTCCCTTGATCATTTTGAAAAACTCTCTGGATTGAAGGTTAACATTGATAAAAGTGTGGTTTTTTGTGCCGGGGTCTCTTCTGAAACCAAGGAAAACATTAAGAATATTTTGGGATTCAAGGAAAGCAGACTCCCTGTTAAATATGTCAGAGTTCCTCTTATTTCTACCAAACTGAAAGCTAATGATTGCCATCCTCTCTTTGAGAAAATTGCTAATCGTATCAATTCCTGGACTAACAAGAGGTTATCTTATGCTGGTAGGTTGCAACTTCTCAGTTCAGTGCTCTATGGGATCCAAGTTTATTGGTGCAATGTCTTTATCTTACCTAAGAGTGTCATCTTGAGAATTGAACAACTGTTTAGCTCATTTTTGTGGAAAGGAGAGGCTTCTAATGCTTGTGGGGCTAAAGTGAGCTGGAAGGCATTATGTAACCCTAAGAAAGAAGGGGGTCTTGGTCTGAGAAGAGTTGAAGACTGGAATAAAGCCTTAGTTGTTAAACATATTTGGAATCTATTTGTATGCTCAGGGTCGTTATGGGTTGCCTGGGTGGAGCAGTATATCCTACGTGGTAGGAGCTTTTGGTGTGTTAAAGTTCCTTCTGAATGCTCTTGGAGCTGGAGGAAGATTCTCAGCACGAGAGAGTTTGCGGGACCATTTATTTTCCACAAGATAGGTAATGGTAAAAACACTTTTCTGTGGCATGATAATTGGTTGCCATGTGGTCCTGTTGCTCAATTTTTTGGAGATCGCATAATTTATGATGCTGGCTTATCAAGTCAAGCCAAGGTGGAAGTTACCATTAATGGGGAACATTGGAACTGGAGAAGACAAAGGTCTAATTCTATAGATCTAATTGAGGTGAGATAGATGTTGATGGAGATGCCCCCCCCCCCTAATGTTGCTAGAGAAGATAAAGTGTATTGGAAAATTTTGAACAGTGGTATTTTTTCTATTGCTTCTGCATGGGAGAAAATAAGAGGTCGGCTTTCTAATGTGGGCTGGGATAAGTGTGTTTGGTTCTCTGATGCCATCAAAAGGCACAGTTTCATTCTCTGGCTTGCTATCAGAAATAGGCTCTCAACTATGGATAAACTATTACTATGGAGTATTGTTGATGATGCAACTTGTGTTTTCTGCGGGAGAAATACTGAGTCCAGAAATCATTTGTTCTTCCAATGTAGCTTTACTGCTAAGACCTGGCATGCAATTCTTTTTTTTTGTAATATCAAGCGTACTCCTAGAGCTTGGGATAATGAGCTTATCTGGGCTGTTTCGTCTTTAAAGCAGAAAAAGTTTCCCTCAATTGTTAAGAAGCTGGGGTGGGCGGCCACTATTTATCATATCTGGAGAGAGAGAAACCATAAAGTCCATGAGAATTCTTATTCTCATTCTAACTCGATTATTCAACTGATAGTTTTTGATGTAAAGTGTAGGATTCTGAGTTTTAGAAGGGTGGAGGATAATCCTAGGAATCGGGAGTTGTGTGATAATTGGGGAGTTTCTGCTGAAATTCTCAGTGTGTAATTGTTCCTTTTTTCTTGTTTCTTTTAATAAATCTTGCTTATCCAAAAATAAATAAATAAATAAGTCTTAGGCAAAAACTAGTAAGAAGCACTCTGGTACAATATCACTTTTTGAAACTTTAATTATGCCAAATTTTTGTACCTAAATAAATTATTATTAAAAGCTTCGGTTCCCCTTACATCCTATTTTACGTCTATACCTACAGCTCGTTTTCAAAACACCCATGTGGATCGATTATTTTGAAAAATCGACAGTTAGATAATATTCATATATCGTGTTTATCATTTATGCAAAAATTCACAGTGATCCAACAGTTAATTTTTTGAAAATTATTACTGTGATAAATTATTATAATTAAAAATATCGCAGTTTTTGTAGTGAGATTTCTTAAAATCTGTTAAAGTGTATATATTCTACTTACCTTATGTGTATAGTTGACCCTAGACTTACCATATATTGTACTTACCTTATGTGTATACTGGACCCTAGACTTATCATGTATTGTACTTACCTTATGTGTATAGTAGATGCCTATATATAAGGCCTGCTGCCTCAGTGTACAAATTACACAAATAATATTCAAATCTATTTTTCTCTTATTTAACAAAATCTATCCGTTGAATCACTGTGATTTTTGGCATAAATGACAAACACGATAAATGTATCTTATTCAACGGTCGATTTCCCAAAATATTCTATCCATATGGGTATTTTGAAAACGAGATGTAGGTATAGATATAAAACACGATGTAATTAGGGAACCTGCCCCTAATTATAAACGTGATTAAAAGCCTCAAAAATGATTTTGGTTTGCATATAAATTCTTTCAAGCCCAAATAAGTTATCTTATCGTGCATAAACTTAAATGAATTTTTTACCAAATTTTCTCCAACCCAACCCAAACATTTTAGCATCTTAATTAGCTAATTAGCCAACGATGGAAACACTCGAACTAACTCAACTAATAACTCCGTAATTTTAAACTAACAAGATTTGAACTCAAAATTAACCCGTTATGGTTCTAGCCAACCAACTAAATTTCCCCACTAGGGTCATGGCTTTGCGGGGTATAGGTCTAGCCCAAAATCCGAACATCTATATCTATGCTATCTATAAAATTTTAAAATTGAAAAAATTTTACTTAAATACTATCGTATTAAATGCCAATGACACTTCTACTCTCATACAATTTTAATTACTCAAAATATATTTTATTTTTTAGAGTCCTTTTAATTTATTTCTTATTTTGAATATCTTTAATAATAACTATTCTTTATTAAATCATTTTAATTGCATATAATCATTTTCAAAATAAAATTACCTATAATAAAATATTGATATGTATAATCACATACAATTCCAACAATCACAATGGTAGAGTTTTTGTAATTGAATTAAAGATTACTTGTGAATACTAATTAGTTTTTTAGTTGGGCTCCAATTTTAAAACCCAAAAAAAAAAAAAAAACATTAATACATAAAAAATCTTATAAATTAAATTAAAATTCATTTAAAAGTATGGTCCCATAAAATTCTACCAACCTTGTTAGTAAAAAAAAACATATATATATATATATATATATATATATATATATATATAGACGCACACACACAGATGAATACTAATTCATTTATAAATCGAGCTGAATATCTCAAATAATTAAATATTGCATTATTCACACTTTATTTTTTATATTCAAGAAAAATAATTTTAATTTTATAATTGTTCTACTAATTTGTTTTCATAAATATTAATTCATTTATAGATCGAACTCAATAAATACCAATTCATTTTTAGATTGAACTCAATGTCTCAAATAATTAAATATTGAACGATTTAGACTTTATTCAATAAAAATTTGCAATTTAAAAAATTTTATAATAATTTTTTTAAACGCATTAAGTCTGTATTTTTTATTTAAAGCTAAAGTTTATAAATTATTTGTTTTTTTTACATTATTTTTAATATAATTTTGGTTTCCCAAAAAAAAACAAAATGACAAAATTTTAATAATTAGGTTATGTTTAATTTTTTCAAACATATTTTTTTAAAAAGCAAAAAAGAGTAATCTATTATCTATCTATTATACTATATTATATGCCAAACTCTCTCTTATTGGGCTAAGTTGGCAAAATTCCATTTTTCTTTCTCTCCCTTTTTTTTTCTTTTTTCCTTTTTCCCCTCTGTCAATGACTCAAACTCTCTCTTTTCATTAAAAGTTCATTGTAGAGTTAAAATGTGTACGTGCTCCAAGTTTTATCTTTTTATCATTTTTTTTTTTCGATTACATTGGAGGGAATTCGACCCCAATGCCTAGCCTAATCCTAACCCTTAACCCCCTTACACTCTCACCACTAAGCTAGTCCTAGTGCCTTTCATCTTTCTATTCTTGCACTAATTTCAATTTCAAATTTCAAATGTTTATTGAAAACTATTAATGCCCTATCTCTCACACAGCTCTCTCTGTGACTAGTATTAAAAAAAAAATGATGGCAAGAAAAGTTCTATTAATGCTATTTGATTTTTTTTGCAAAAAAGTGTAATCTATTATCTATCTATTATACTATATTATATGCCAAAGTCTCTCTTATTGGGGTAAGTTGGAAAGATTTCCATTTCTCTCTCTCTCCCTTTTTTTTTTCTTTTTACTTTTTTTCCCCTCTGGCAATGATTCACACTCTCTCTCTTTATTAAAAGTCATTGCATAGTTAAAATGTGTATGTGCTCCAAGTTTTATCTTTTTATCAGAATTTTCCTCTTTTTTTTTTTTGGTTACATTGGAGGAAGTTCGACCCCTTGGCCTAACCTAATCCTAATCCTAATCCTTAACCCCCTTACACTCTCATCACTAAGCTAGTCCTAGTGCCTTTCATCTATCTCTCCTTGCATTAATTTCAAATTCAAATTTCAAATGTTTATTAAAAACTATTAATGCCCTGTCTGTTTCACAGCTCTCTATGCGACTAGTATAAATGATGGCAAGAAAAGTTCTATTAATGCTATTTAATTTATTATTTTTGCAAAAAAGAGTAATCTATTATCTATCTATTATACTATATTATATGCCAAACTTACTCTTATTGGGGTAAGCTGGCAAATTTTCCATTTCTATCTCTCTCACTTTTTTTAATTTTTATTTTTGAACTTTTTTTCCTTTCCCCCTTTGTCAATGATTCAAACTCTCTATCTTCATTAAAAGTTCATTGCAGAGTTAAAATGTGTATGTGCTCCACGTTTTATCTTTTTATCAAAATTTTCCTTCTTTTTTTTTTTGGTTACATTGGAGGGAATTCGACCCCTTGGCCTAACCTAATCATAACCCTTAACCCCCTTACACTCTTACCACTAAGCTAGTCCTAGTGCCTTTCATCTATCTCTCCTTGTACTAATTTCAAATTCAAATTTCAAATGTTTATTAAAAACTATTAATCCCCTATCTCTCACATAGCTCTCTATGTGACTAGTAAAAGTGATGGCAAGAAAAGTTTTATTAATGCTATTTAATTTTTTTTCTTGCAAAAAAGAGTATTCTATTATCTATCTATTATACTATATTATATGCCAAACTTACTCTTATTGGGGTAAGTTGGCAAGATTTCCATTTCTATCTCTTTCCCTTATTTTTATTTTTATTTTTAACTTTTTTTTCTTTTTCCCCTCTGTCAATGAATCACACTCTCTCTCTTCATTAAAAGTTCATTGCAAAGTTAAAATGTGTATGTGCACCAAGTTTTATCTTTTTATTAAAATTTTCATTTTTTTTTTTTTTTGGTTACATTGGAGGGAATTCGACCCTTTGGCCTAACCTAATTCTAACCCTTAACCACTTTACACTCTCACTACTACGTTAGTCCTAGTGCCTTTAATCTATCTATCCTTGAACTAATATCAAATTCAAATTTCATATGTTTATTAAAAACTATTAATGCCCTATCTCTCACACAGCTCTCTATGTGACTAGTATAAATGATGGCAAGAAAAGTTCTATCAATGCTATTTAATTATTTTTGCAAAAAAGAGTAATCTATTATCTATTTATTATACTATATTATATGCCAAACGCACTCTTATTGGGCTAAGTTGGCAAGATTCCCATTTCTCTCTCTCTCTCCCTTTTTTTTTTTTTTTAATTTTTTTCTTTTTCCCATCTGTCAATGATTCAAACTTTCCCTCTTCATTAAAAGTTCATTGCATAGTTAAAATGTGTATGTACTACAAGTTCTATTTTTTTGTCAAAATTTTCCTTTTTTGTTTTGTTACATTGGAGGGAATTCGACCCCTTGGCCTAACCTAATTCTAACCCTTAACCCCTTTACACTCTCACCACTAAGCTAGTCCTAGTGCCTTTCATCTCTCTCTCCTTGCACTAATTTCAAATTCAAATTTCAAAAGTTTATTAAAAACTATTAATGCCATCTCTCTCACACAGCTCTCTGTGACTGGTATTGCCAAATTTTAAATAACCACAATAAGTTTGTCATTCACAATTGGTTTTGTGAAAAAAAATATTTTTGCAATATGTAAAAAATATTTTATTAAATAATATTAAAATTAAAATGGATCAAATGTCTTGCTAAATATTTATATTATTTTGAGGTTTATATTAGTTTTAAAAAATTGAACCAAATGGTGCCGAAACATTGGTTTTGTGAAAAGCAATATTTTCTATATAGAATTAAATAAAACTATTATTTTTATTATTAAATAATTTTAAAAATTAAAAGGGATCAAATGTTTTGCTAAATATTTATATTAGTTTGGGGTTTATATTATTAGTTTTTAAAAATTGAACCACTGCCAAAACAAATTTTGACCGTTAATCCTAGGCCCTGATTATTAATCCTACGTGCTGAAATCTGAATAGTGGACGTACGGTGCCTAAGGTATAAAGGATGTACCAGATATTTTCTCTTAATATTAATCCTACACGTCAGGTGAATCTAAATCCTCTACAAGCCCCATCTCCCACGTGGCCCTTTCATTTTTGCTGTACCATCCACATTCCAGTGAACTCGACCGCACACAAAACAAACTCACCTGAAACACTATACAGATTCATTCTCACTCTCATGAATGAGTTTCCTTTTAAGGCGAAGCTACCCAACTCAGGCCACCGAAGACTCCGGCTCTTCATTGTGGTGTTTCCAAGCAGACACTCGAAAGATAAGGATAAATACATGGCACTCTTGTTCTTCTTCTTCTTATTTTCTAGAAGATTTCAGGCTAGGGTTTTGTTTCAGAGCTGTTTTCATGGCTCAATACGTAGGAGGTGCCGGAGCTGGAGCTGGATCGTCGTCGACGGAAATTTTGTCCGTTACATGCTCCATTTGCTTGGATGAGGTGACGGGCCTGACGGCTAACATTAGAAGATCGGTGGCCAGGCTTCAATGTGGACATCTTTTTCATCTCGGTGAGTTTTCTTTCGGTGACTGATATGATACGTGTATTATATATATATATATACATAGAGAGAGAGAGAGTCTAAGAGAGAGCATTTTGGAGAGACAGCGACTCAGCGAGTGCTTTAGAGAGTTAGTTTTAGAAAGAGACTTGCGTTTTCAGTTGATCGCACGCACACAGGTGTAGGCGCGGATATATATATATATGTGTGTGTGTGTGTGTGTTTGTGCGCGTTTATAGATATTTTTATGGATTTTTCTGCTTGGACATTGAAGCTATCTTGTGTAGTTATATCCGTGTGTGTGAGTTTTTTGTACGATTTAATTTCTGTGTTATGGTCATTCCGAGCACAAAAGGTGCAAGCTAATACTGAAGAAGTATGGATGAGCAAAAATTTGATGGTGGAATTTTTATTTTTGTTTTTGGTTTTCTATTTTATGTATATTAGCTGTTTGATGATTTGGCTGTTTTAAAAAGTGTTGCTTTATAAGATTCTAAAAGACGCTGTTTGGATAATGCTATATGTATATATGGAGTAGAAGGAGACATGCACCTGATTTGAAGTTGGCAAGATTCCCATTTCTGTCACTCTCCTTTTTTTATTTTATTTTATATTTTCTTTTCTTTTTCTTTTTTTCCTATGTCAATGATTCAAACTCTCTCTCTTCATTAAAAATTCATTACAGGGTTAAAATGTTTATGTACTCTAAGTTTTATCTTTTTATCAAAAATTTCCTTTTTTTTTTTTGGTTACATTGGAGGGAATTCAACTCCTTCACCTAACCTAATCCTAACCCTTAACCCCCTGACACTCTCACTACTAAGCTAGTCCTAGTGCCTTTCATCCCTCTCTTCTTGCACTAACTTCAAATTCAAAATTCTAATGTTTATTAAAAACTATTAATGCCCTCTTTTTCACACAGCTCTCTATGTGACTGGTATAAATGCCGACAAGAAAAATTCTATTAATGCTATTTAATTTTGAAAAACAACAATAAGTTTGTCATTCACAATTGGTTTTGTGAAAAAAAAATATTTTTGCAATATTTTCTATATAGAATTAAAAAAATATATATTTTATTAAATAATATTAAAATTAAAAAGGATCAAATGTCTTGCTAAATATTTATATTAGTTTGGGGTTTATATTAGTTTTAAAAAATTGACCCAAACGGTGCCGATACAAATTTTGACCGTTCATCCTCCCATATGAGGCCTTGATTAATAACCCTACGTGCTGAAATCTGAACGGTGGACGTATGGTGCCTAAGGTATAAAGGATGTACCAGATATTTTTCTCTCAATTTAATCCTACACGTCAGGTGAATCTAAATCATCTACAAGTCCCATCTCCCACGTGGCCCTTTCATTTTTGCTGTACCATCCACATTCCAGTGAACTCGATCGCACACAAAACAAACTTACCTGAAACACTATATAGATTTATTTTTCACTCTCATGAATGAGTTTCCTGTTAAAGCGAAGCTATCCAATTCAGGCCACCGAAGATTCCGGTTCTTCATTGTGGTGTTTCCAAGCAGACACTTGAAAGATTAGGATACATACATGGCACTCTTGTTCTTCTTCTTTTCTAGAAGATTTCAGGCTAGGGTTTTGTTTCAGAGCTGTTTTCATGGCTCAATACGTAGGAGGTGGCGGAGTTGGAGCTGGATCGTCGTCGACGGAAATTTTGTCCGTTGCATGCTCCATTTGCTTGGATCAGGTGACGCCTAACATTAGAAGATCGGTGGCCAGGCTTCAATGTGGACATCTTTTTCATCTCGGTGAGTTTTCTTTCGGTGACTGATATGATACGTGTGTTATATATATATATATATATATATACATAGAGAGAGAGAGAGAGAGAGAGTGTCTAAAAGAGAGCATTTTGGAGAGACAGCGACTCAGCGAGTGCTTTAGAGAGTTAGTTTTAGAAAGAGACTTGCGTTTTCAGTTGATCGCACGCACACAGGTGTAGGCGCGGGTATATATGTGTGTGTGTGCGCGCGCGCGCCCGCCCGCGTTTATAGATGTTTTTATGGATTTTTCTGCTTGGACATTGAAGCTATGTTGTGTAGTTATATCCGTGTGTGTGAGTTTTTTTACGATTTAATTTCTGTGTTATGGTCATTCTGAGCACAAAAGTTAAGCTAGTACTGAAGAAGTATGGATGAGCAAAAATTTGATGGTGGAATTTTTGTTTTTGTTTTTGGTTTTCTATTTTATGTATATTAGCTGTTTGATGATTTGGCTGTTTTAAAAAGTGGCGTTGCTTTATAAGATTCTAAAAGACGCTGTTTGGATAATGTTGTATGTATATATGGAGTAGAAGGAGACATGCACCTGAATTAACCTGCTCGGAAAGTTTTATTTATTTAATTTTTTCTTTGGCTTTTCCACTCGGTACAAACTTGTTTGGTAACTCCTGATGGTGATTTTTTTTGGCGCGAATATCCACTTGAAACTAAACAGTGAGAAACCTTTAGGTTCTGTTTGGATATTAGACAGAATGGGGGAAAGAAATGGAAAATTAATGCTGAAATTTGTCTAGAAATCAATTCATTTCTAAAGCATACTCAAATCCGTCATTCTGTTACAGTGGATTTTTTTTTTGTGCCCAATTACTTTCAAATATTAAGAAATTTGAGTTCCAGAGGTTAAAAATACTTGTAAGTACTGTTAACTGCCTTTTAATGGGGTGAGGGATTTGAGCATGGGGCTTCCCTTCCACAGCTGGAAATTTCACTAGATTTCTGAAATCTGGAAGGACTCACTGATTTCTTCTTTCAGTTGGTCCATTCTTCTTCTTTGCCTTCCCTTTGGGTTGTTTCTCGGAAACAACAACTTTTGAAGCCATACTGGATTCTTCATGAGTATGGCCTACTAAAGTTCCTAGTTATTCTCCTTTTCTCTTCCCCACTCCTTTCTCTTACTCTCTTCCACCATCCCATTCGTTCTCTAATGTTCCCTCTCCCTTTATACAACACTTTGTCTCACAGCATTCCAAGAAGGTTTTGGCAACTCCTCTCTCTTCAAGTCCAAGAAGAGTTCCTGTAATTGTGTACGAGTATATTTGTACATCATTTATAAGAGTTTTATTTTGAGTTATGATATATTTCAACTCTACAATATCATTTTGGTCATTATTCATATGATATTCTTTCTTGGTGTCAAACCTTGGTCTGCAGAATTCTCACTCTTTATAGCATCTGTAGCACCAGAGCCCACTAGGCCTCTAAGCCTTGTGTACCTCTTTGAAGGGTATAGATGAGTGCATTCTTGGGGCAATTTTGTAATGTCCACTTGATATGTGATTTATCATTGATTGATTACTTTTTGAATGCATAAACGGATAAACCTTTTATTTCGTATGCTGATGTTTCTTATTGATTTAATATGAAATTTTCTTTATGTTTGTATTTTTCTGTGTGTGCATCATTTTCTTCAGATTGCATCGGGTCTGAATTTAATGCAAGGGGTGCAATGCAGTGTCCGAATTGTCGTGAAATTGAAAATGGCGAATGGCTTTATGCAAATCGTGGTCCTGAACAAAGCATACATCATGGGATTGAAAATAATATTCTCCATCATGTTATTCAAATGGTAGGAACCAAGACTTTATAATCTTCTATCTTCATACGATTTTGTTAGCTCATTGCAGTGTTTTTGGAAGTTTGTATCTACATCTGTGTTCATAATAAATTTAGTAGTAAATGAAAATAAATCCTGAATTTACCCCATGCTTTCTTTGCCAATTGTTAACCTAAAGTTTAAAAATATAAGTTGTCAAAATCTATAAGAGAGGGAGGAGAAATAATGAGAGATAAGGAGCACATGCAGCAGACGCCCACCTCATCTAGTTTGTGCATTAGAGAAAGGGAAGAAGGGAGGATGCCTTGCATAGGTGAAGAGTGTACATACATATGCTGGCTTGGACTATTTAATTAAAACCTAGATGGAAGGCATATTACGTGAATTGATAAATACTTTAAACATTATATGTCATGAAATCTGAAGTCTAAGCTACATTAACATTAAGAACATTATTCAATATCTTAAATTCTTAGTTGAATCTATTCAACTACCAATTAGTGTTAAATGCTACAATTTATCACATATATAACACCCCATGATATTTCATCTTTATTGTCAACATTCTTTGTTTATTTTATTTAATGTTTTACATTTTTAGGGTAATCCTCATGTGATAAGCTGGAAAGTAGTCTATGGACTGTGAAGTACTTATTGAACTAATATGCGCAGGCAGTGCCTGTGGAGTGTATTTAAAGATGATAATTATATGTATTTGGGTACAGGGATGTCAACAAACTAAGCTAGGTTGCTCATTTACGAACTTGACTTGCTATCAGTTTGGATCATTTTGTTCCACAAGTGGACAGCCAGGCTTTGGATGCATAAGCAACAACAACAGCACCTCAATCCTTGAGGGCCTTAAGCTATTGTGTGCTTGTAACAAGCCAAGATTAATTTGAAACCTTATTAGATCTTACAGTGCAAGCCAAGCTTGAATTTAAGGATTTTGTAATGAGCTTGAGAGCCAAGCCTCTTATGATATTATGAACTTTAGTCAAGTTGGAAAATTTAGTTCAACTTGGCTTGTGTGTGTGACCCTTTTGGGGTTATTCATCTGTTGAGGTGCATGATTGTGTAGTGAAGTGCAATACATTGTTTAATATTTTTGAAGGTTTATATTCGCTTGCCTTAGTTGAGAATATTTCATGAGTCTCTCAACATATTTACTTTCCTAATCTATCATATCTTGTAATCTATATAAACCCTTTTAGGGTTTTAATCAATACAATTCCAATCTTCTTTATTTCATAACATGGTATCAGAGCGGTAAATCCATTCTGCTTCTATGCATCATCATTAATCAATTTCTTTTCCTTCGTGGGCGGTAATCGGTGAAGTTCGCCATTTGTCGGACCTAAACTCCATAGGATTTTAATTTGTTCTTAGGGTCTTTTTTTTTTTGTATTTTGTTCCAATGGACCCTCCTTTTCATTTTTCTTGTGATCTAGGGTTTTCGGCTGCACCTATTCGAAAAACTCTCTTGATCTATTGATTTTTCTGTTGCTACTAAAAGATTCTCAAAGAACTTTTATCAAATATATTATGTTTCTAAATTGTTGCTTCCTCTTTTCACGTTTGTTGCTAGATGTTTTGTTCTTTTAATTTTTAATCACCATGTTTACTTGTTTGAAGACACGTGATGTCTTCCTTTATGGAGGCATGTGATGTCATCCATCAATGTATACATGATGCTTTCTTCTTCAGTGAGGCTTATATGGATCCATTTTCAAGTGTGTTTGTAGCCTAAGCAGCTTTGTGTCAATCCCATTAAAGTATAATTTATTACGCTGAGGGACGTGATGTTAGCCGTTTTTGTAAAGGCATGCGATGCCTTCATTTCATCACGTGGGCCCAAGAAAGTGGCACAGAAGGCAGAAGCATTAGCAAAAGTGATAGAAGGTATTGAAATGGAAATCTAATGGTGGTGGGAATGGTGACGGCAACAAAAATGACAGTGGTAGTGCTAACAATGATGGTGATGGAATGTGTTGAAAATGGTAATCTAATGATGGTGGTGCTAGTGATGGTGGTGATGGTGATGGAATGTGTTGGAAAATGATAATATAATGAAGATGGTGGTGTTTGGTGGTAGTTAGTGGCAGCAATAGAGGCACCAATGGAGTGATGGTGATCGTCTGTGTTGGACAATATTTTGATGGTGGTGATGGGTGGTGGCAGTAGTTGCAATGGCGAGTGGCTGGTGGTGGCAGTGGAACAAAGGTGACGATAATGGTGGCAACAGTAGTAGCAACGATGTTCTTAGTTTTTTTTTTTCCTTCTTCGATCAAATTCTATCCTAAACATGAATTCGCAAACAATGTTTCACCCCTTGAGATTTACATATCTCCCTTATATAACTAAAATTCAATTCTTGGATTTGAGGTAAAATTTCAAATCTTAATCAAAGGGTTGCATCCCAAACACTAAATTCAATTCTTGGTTTTGGGTTATATTTCAAATCTCAATCAAAGGGTTATGCCCTAAACACAACAATTGTATTCTAGGGCTCCAAATCCAAATCACCTCCTAATTCCTTGAAAAAAATGCACCCTCAAAGGATTTAGGTAACTAGGTTAGAACAATGAATATTTTAATCCATCTTCTTTGTTTGTTCTTTTCAATGTAAACCCTCAAAAGGGTCTTTTGTAATCATTTAAAAAATTATTAATATATATATACATACATATACATATATACAGTCATGCTATTATAAGGTGCACGTTACGCAACTTTGTGTAAGGTGATCTGTGTAGAGTCCATTGTAGAATAAAGTTTGAAAAACTTACCGTTACATTAGATGAACTGCTTATGAATTTCATGTTCGCCAAAAATCACAGTGATGTAACGGTTGGTTTATGAAAAATGTCATAGTGAAAAATTGTAACTTTTTTGTTCTTTAAAATGTCACCGGTTCTCGGTTGTTGTTGTGTTTTTTTTTTTCCTCTCCAGAATCAACTGTTGGATTACTATCATTCTTAGCGAACATGAAATGCATAAGCAGTTCATCTAATCTAACGGTCGGTTTTTCAAACTTTGTCTTGCAATAGGCTCTACACAGGTCATGTTACTCAAAGTTGCGTAAGGTGCACCTTATAAAAGCATGACTCCACACACACACACACATATATATATTCAATTGGTACCTTAGGGACTAAGGAGGATAACGTTCCCTGGAGTAGTGTCTTCTTCTTCTTCTTCTTCATCTTACAACTATGGGTCCAAAATGTGAGGGCATTAGGTAAATGCTTTCATCTCCATCAAGCAAAGTAGTTAGCATTTGTATGTGTTAATTACAAATAAAGTAATAGATTCATTATAGTATGTAATCAATTGATTAGTAACTACATAAATCAAAAGAGCAGTTGTTAGAAGGACTCAAGCTTATGTGAGCTTAAAATGTGTCCAAATTGGGTTGTCTCAAATTGAAAAGTCAAAAGTAAATTTTACTGGACTTTCTTCTTTTGAGGTAATAAACTTCTCACATGTAACAAGATTTAACACTTGGGGCAAGCTAATTAAGGTGAGTAAAACAAAATTATCTTGGGTTTTCTTATAAGTAATATTTGAGTTTTGTTAAAACTTAAAATATAGTTATTACTAGACACCTCCTTCACCTGAAAAATTCTATATAGAAAAGAGCTCATTTCTTTTCAATTTTTTAGAGGGTTTTAATACATTTAGTGAAAGATACTATTCAAAGGAACTATGGATTGTTATCCATGTAAAAGGCATCATAAATATGATGGATTTTTGGTTCCCTGTTGCAAATAATCGTGGATATGCAAGATCTATGCATGTGAGGGTGGGAAAAAAATCCACATATCTTAAATCTCATCATCTTATTGTATATTTGTTTTCAACCTAATAACTCACATTAATGTTGTAAATCAATGTCTTTATACAGTAGTCTTTAGCAAAAAGAAATACAAGAACCCATCAATTATTTTTGGTTTGGGACAAGGCCAATGCGTGGTAGACAGGGGCTAATAAGGATGGGAATAAGTACATGTGAATAGTCCAAGTAGTTGTTTGTTAGATGGATGGTATGGATATGCCAAACATATAAGCAAAAATAGGAAAATGTAATGGTTGATGCCGGATGTGTGTTAAGTTTCCAACCTAAAAGTCTAAGCTTGTAGGTGGAGGGCCCAATACAAGTTTATGAACCTATAGCAAACCTTTTATTTAGGCGATGTGGGATAGAGTGGATTATATTCTTCTACACTTCCCCTCACGTGCAAGCTCACGTGGATAACCAATGCGTTGATACCATGTTAAGTTTCCAACCTAAAAGTCTATGCTTGTAGGTGGGGGGCCCAATACAGGTATGTGAAGTTATAGCAAGCCTTTTATTTAGGCGATGTGGGATAGAGTGGATTCTATTCTTCTACAGTGTGAGACAAATTAGGCACAATTAGAGATCATAGAGATCGTCTCAAACCTCACTTCCACACCAGAAAATATTCCGAATCAAGTTAGACTCCTACCCCTTTTATGTAGGGTTAACCCTTATGTATAGATTATCTTAGGAGGGAAATAACAACCTGCTAATCCGGGTTGCTGACATGGCATAATATATTTATTAGAGCTCGTTGTGATTGTATAATGATATCTTAGGTGACAGTAGTAATGATATGCATTAATGCATATGGATTGAGTCTCATGTCTTGTTCGGTTGACTTATGGTTGAGAGCGCGAGGTTACTTAAACAAGTTGGTAATAGGTTTGCTGCAAAACATCCAGCCCAAAATGTACCCAACTATAATTAGTTAATTACGCAAGGAATTCTAACTAGAACCATCTATTAGAGTTCAATCCGAATCCAACCAACTGACCTGTTTATGCTAACAAAAAGTACATAGGAATCTCTTTTATTGAGAAAAAAAAAAATACTAATCTAGTTGGTTTGGACTGCCAGGTATGGGAGCCTTGCCCAAAGTCAAACCATTTATAATTAGGTTAACTGAAGCCAACCGTTCTAACAAAGCAATCAACCTGACCCTGTAAATTTCAGGCATGTTCAGACGGGGATGAGTTTGGGCCAAATTTTGTCAGCTCTGCTCAAACAGACTTTCTACCTTTAAGTAGAAGGAATTTAGATCACGAAGTTTTAACAGTCTCCGGCATAAAGGTCCTATAATGTCATTCTCCTCATCATTCTATCATAAGGTACTCCTCTAATCTGCAAGCTCCTTTAATACCACCGCGATGTAGCATTTGATGCCAAGGACCTTCTAAGCCCTTTTTAATTAGTGATGTGCTAATTGTATTTGTTCATACATAATTGCCTCATTAGGAATGCCATCAAGGTTGCTTCCTAAAAACCTATGGATGCCAAATGCAGCTAACCTATCTCACAAGGGGTGCTAGTGAGATCACATTATAAAGAGTGCTGACTGTTTCACATCATAGAGATTACTAAATGGACCAATGTTGTCCTCATTGATAGTGCCAGACAGTAAATAACAAATATAAGATAATTGGGATTTAGATATATGCTATGTCATATTTGCAGATCATCATTATATGGTTTAAGCAACCATATTATGCTTGCTTGGAGAAGAATGTATCTTTAATGAATGGCGTCATCTATGCCATGTCATCCAATCACATGATGGAAATAAGAACCTCTCCAAGGAAGATTTTGGCTGGGTCTTTTCAAGAAAATAATTTTACCGTTTAATTATTATAATTTAACAAAATGATTAATTATAGTATTTTCTTGTGATTAAAATTTTATGTATGCACTAAAAAATCTCCAGACTTGGTATTGTATAATTAACATTAATTATTTTATGTATTCATTTGATGTGGTATTTTAAGTAATTATGTTGTATTATTATAAATTTGTTTTCGAATTGGTAACATTATTTCATACACTATATAAGTGAACAATTTATTCTCTTCTTCTATGAATCAGATGAAATTTGTTTCTCATTGCCAAACTGTGTTTCACAAAAGGAAACCACACTTAATGCCTCCAATGTTGTGTGGCGTGATTTTCGGTACATTTACCAATTAGGCAAAAAACCATGCCCTGGAGCATTAAACTGCTTAGTGGCTCTTATTGTATGGACTGTGACTGTGGTTGTACTATTATGATTCTTTTGGGAAGTCTGATTTTTAAAACCCTAAACTCTCTCCCATCTTCCTGAACTATCTTGTAAATGATTCCAAACATTTATTGGAGATGAGACGCATCAGTCATAATACTTTAAATTCATTGAAATTATGATGAACTTCATCAAATGGTATATAATCCACCATAGAGTAATTAGTGATATGTGCTAGCTAATGGGGCTACTGATTTTCTTAAAAGCAGAAGAGGTTTTAAATGTTATATCTTGTTTAGGTCTTAAACCGAAACAGACAAACACTTGATATAGTTATTCTGTAAGATGGAAGACTGCCAATATGAGAAAATATGGAATAAGATTCACTAACCAAACAGAGTTTTGGAAGTGACTAGTGAGACTGCCTCGAAACTTGAGGTTGCTATGATTTGTTCAGAAAGTTTAGTGGCTTTCATTCCCATATTTTATCTACGTGTTTTTGCTTCTGGAACCCAACTATTGGTGTTCTTATAGGTCTCCTTAGCTGTACTATGCTCTTGATTACAATTTTTTTATATCATGCTGACCATTTTAAGTTGTTTCCATGATGATATCTTTATAATATATCAATTAAATTATGCTTGCTTTCTTAAAACCATCTTTCTAATTATTTTAATATTTTTCTGGATGTTTCAGCAACCATCTGGATTTCATTGGCACATCTCTCATGGGTTGCCGTTTCAGTAAGCATGATCTCTTGTTTGCCAGCTCTTGAATTATTTTCTGCTCTGATATACATGTTAACCTACACAATGCTGATAATAAGATTCAAATTATTTTTTTAATATAAAAAAATTCTCATTTGATTTAGTACTCTACATCCCTTCTTAATAAGGTTGCGACTATGCTATTGAATATGATTCTTGTATTAACACAATTCAGCTTCTATAGTATCGTACTGAGTGGTGATTCTAGATTTGATACTTAATTCCCTCTGTCAGGAAAACCATCAAGTTTCTCACTTTTTCACCCGGCCATTGAGGAACTTGTTATCATCTGATTATCTGCACTTGTATCCATGTCTTGAATTGTCTGTGTGTGAGTGTTTGCGTGCATGCGTCTGTGTGGACCTGATACTTTTCTTTTTAAAATTTAGTTTAGTTTCTAAATCCTGTACAAATAAATTCGACTTAAAGATTGCATTAGAACCTATGTTCTTGTTCTTGTTTTTCTTCTTTTTCCAGAAATGAGTGCTTTGCTGTTCTGGTGGCAAAATTTAGTTTAGTGCTAACGAAGATGAAAATACGGAACTAAGAGAAACATATGAAATACAATTGTTGTCTAAAAAATATTTGTGAAGTGAACTGTCAGCCATGGTTCTGAAATCATGAATTTTAGGGGGAAAGTTGATCTGGCCTGAATCTTATTCCAAATCAGAGAATTTTTGGCTAGAAATGTATTTCATATATTATTTTTTTGTCCAAAACTTACTAAATTTGTTTTCAACCTAATTCTTTTCATAGAGGGTTCAACTATAGTCTGTTAGAACAAATGAAATTTTGGACCTTTTTTTTTGCTGGACATTTGAGGAAAATGGCAGAATCTATGTAAATTTTTTGGAATATTTCTCTCCAAATAATTCATCAATTTTGATTAATCTTTCTTCATACGAAATTCAGATTTGTTGATTAGTCGCGACTTGTCCGCGTATCTTTAAACCATGTTGACATTGAAACCCTTTTCGATTCATCTTTGAACATTCTATGACACACATTTTTCTATATTTACATGTAACTCATAACCAACAGATCAAGACCTGAAAACTAGCATTCCAAGCTAATAGACCATGACTCTGAAAGCCAAAGTGATAAGTTTGGACTATTTAAATATGCAGTGATTTTGATTATGCAATTAAGCAATCAGTTCCCAACTATACTACTACTTTCCTCTGTCTAACATGTTGATGTGTTGAACCTCGCAGGGTAATGGGATTACCATCACCTGTTTGTAAGTTGTTGTTTTCTTTTTTGGTTGATGAGTTAAATTTGGACTTACTAAAAGTATAATGATAAACAATAACATATTGATGCAGATAATGAAACAATTGAACAGCATGCTGTATTTAGCCATGTTCAGAATTACAATCATCACTGGAGCAGCTCACCTGTCCCAAGCGAACTTGCATCCCAGGTCATCCGTACCATTAATCAACACTATAACATTTGGAACAACCATTTTGTATTCGCTCCAATAATTGATCACATTATTGGTGCCAATCAGGCTTCAGTTCAATCTGCAACACCAAGATTTGCTCCATTTGAATCTGACAGAATACCTAGTTCAGAATCATTTGCTCATCCAGTTAATCTTGATCATGGGTAAGCTTTGATAAATCCAATCTACCTCACTGGTTAAATATCAGCATCATCTGTTGAGATTTTCTGATAATATTGCAGACCCTACACATAGGTTTTGATGTGAGCACAGTTGTCTCCTTCAGTTTGACTTGAGAGATTGAAATATTAACTAGTGAATTTTTAAGTGCCCAAATCACAATTTCATATTAGCTGTTAATGCCTTCAACACTGACTGGGGTTGTCAATTATATTTCAATAACCTCAAGGGAAGTTCACGATATAGCCAGAAACCTTTCATGTGGCTTTGAATATCTGCACTATCTATTTCTCTCTCTTTGCTTCTTCAATGTAATGTTCTTCCAACAAAATGTTGTAATGTAATCTTTGCATGCACCTTTCTTTAACAGATCTAGTGCTGGCTCACTGGGCTATTTTGTCTCTTCAACTGGTTTACCTTATTCAGGCAACAATGCTCCAGCTCACGACAGCTTTCAAGTTCAAAGACAGCAATCTTTTGGCAATTCGCCATCTCCAGTGGTGCGCGCTTCCATGGTATCTGCCACCGGGGGATCCAATCGTTCAAGGGGCTTGGTTTCAGCACAGTCTGCAGCATCATCACTTGATCAGACTGGTGACTTGTACCCAGTTCTTTCTTTGGGCTTGCCCAATCAGAATGTCCAATCTTCCGAACGTTTACCGAATGACACAGAATCTTTCTTTTGAGCCCATATGATTAAGCTTCTGGCAGCTCAGGTCATTCCAGTGAGCTGAACAGTTTGTGTCAGAGGCATGTATTTGTGTGAATGTCACCGGCAAAACCAAGCAAAACACCACTGGTGGGCTGTTTTCTGTTATTTGAATTGGATGATTTCAATGATTTGAAGACCATAAAAAACTGAGAAACTGTCTGTTTGCTTGGGGCTATGCTTGGGGATTTTAATATTATTCGTGGCCCCAGAAACTTATAAACTATTCTTGTATTGTCATCTGGCTTTCTGATGACTTTGATTTCTGCATGATCTTTTTGGGGATACAAGATATGTTTGATGCGTAGTTTGGTACGGTTTTACACCGGTTGCCAATCTGGCACAACTTCAAATGAAATATTGGGTTTGGATTTCTTCTATATATATCTTCCCTGTTTATTTCCCAAAGTTTAGCAGGTCACAGGAGATAGTGATATCCTCATAATTCTTTGTTTACTGGCACCTGCCTATGTGCTGGTAGCACAATATTCATCGGAGCCTACAGCTCCAAACAGGATTTCCAGGAAAAACAGCTGGTCTAACTTCAGCTGGAATTCTCTGGTCTGAGACCATGGCACAACTTCAAATGAAATATTGGGTTTGGATTTCTTCTATATATATCTTCCCTGTTTATTTCCCAAAGTTTAGCAGGTCACAGGAGATAGTGATATCCTGATAATTCTTTGTTTACTGGCACCTGCCTACGTGCTGGTAGCACAATATTCATCGGAGCCTACAGCTCCAAACAGGATTTCCAAGAAAAACAGTTGGTCTAACTTCAGCTGGAATTCTCTGGTCTGAGACCAATTTGAATATTCAAGTTAGATTTTGGAGAAAGGCCAACAGCCCAACAAGCTCCAAAATGAACTCATCATTGCAAGTTCATTTCTTTACAGTCTTACCAGCACATTGTGGAGGAAGGGACCAAAAGCTTTCCTCCTTGCTGTGTTATTCAGATAAAATGCAGTAAAATGAGGATATTTTCTTTTATGTTCTTTTCCTTTATGCAATTATGCTCTGTTTGATTGCCAAGAAGACATGTGAGGGGACATGAAACAATGGAAAATTACAAGAAGTTGGGATTGGAGTGGAGTAACAAGCTAGAATTTTAAGTTTTCTTTTCCTTATGACTTCTTGATAACAAACAGAGCAGACTGGAGAAACTGCCATTCCCACCACCAGTGAGTTTGAACATCGCTCGACGCCAAAAGCTTGTAAGAGGTTTGGTTTTTTGGAGGTCTTCAGTTCAACTCTTGGTAGCTGTATTTGTTTGTCCTCCATATATGTCATGACAAACCAACTTGAGCTTCTTAATTTTTAACCAAATAAGGGCCGAGTCTAAGATTCATGTTGCTAGACTGTAATAGAGAAAAACAAATAGTCATATTTCATTGTTGTCCCTCTGTCACTTGTATTCTTTGTATTTAAAATCCCCTCAAGAGCATCTCCAATGGGAAGCTATTCGAGTTTTTTGCCAAAATTTGGCATTGACATCCAAATAGCTTGCTCTAATGGGATGGCAAATTTTGACAATAGTATCTCTTAGTGTCAAATTTGGCATATCAAAAGACACTTGACATTTGTGCTAAGTTATGCTTTTTCTTCAAAAATGTGAAAAATGCTAAAATATAGTATCAATGCATTGGAGCACATATGTGTCAAAATTTGACATTGATACTATTTGGGTTCCAAATTTTGACTTTAGCACATCAAATAACATGAATGCATTGGAGATGCTCCCAAATTTCATTTTCATTACATGCTGCTTGTCTACTAATTCAACAAAATCAACATATAAATTGGTCCATTTTGTTAATTAGGAGGTGGCATGCATTAGGCACTTGTGAACAATTACTATGGTAATTACGAACATAGGAGATTTGTGGCTTTAGTTGCAAGGAATGCAATATTATTGTTTAGTCCATTTTGATTTACTAGTTATTTTAATATTTAATAGGAATGAGAGTTGTCAAAAGACTTAAAGACCGGACTCCAGAGAACTTATTCGGTACCTGCAAAGATAAAACAAGACTGTAAAAAGGGAAAAATGTTAAGAGATTATTCATTATCATGGCTTTTTACAATTTTGGTTTGTTTATTATTAAAAAAAATTTATGGTACGTTATTATGAAAGCATTTTCTTAAATAATTGCTCATAGGATGGTACAAATTGATCTCAATGCTTACATGTCAAGAAATGTCAAAAAACAGAATGTTCAAAGTTTGATTTTCTTCACGGGACAATCACTTGTTTTAATGCCAAGTGAATGATAACTTTGCTGGTATCCTAGAGTTAATTAGATCAAAGGGTTAGAGACAAAAAATTATCATGTAATGCAATAACAAATTGATATTCCATGCAATCCGGGGTTTTTTTGGTCTTTTACTCAGAGCTGCTAATATATGGTGCATCTGATGCAAAATGAATCAGATGGTCTCTTCTAAAGCCACTCGTTGAACATATTTTTGAAAACCGACTTTTGGATTTGATGCTCCTTTCATGAATATCATGCCTGCAAAAAATTACAGTGATCTAACGGTTGGTTTCTGAAAAATATAACTTTGAAAAACTGTGGCTATTTTGTTCTTTAAAATGTCACCATTTTTTCACAGTCTATTTTATAAGAAATCAACTGATGGATTACTATGAATTTTGGCAGGCATGATATACATAAAAAGAGCATCAAATCTAACGGTCAGTTTCAGAAAAAAAGCTCAACAATTGGCTCTAAAAGAGACCACCTCATATGCACCTTATATTAGAAGCTCTGTACTTATATATATATATATATACAGACTTGCTAATATCAGGTGCACCTGATGCAAGATGCATCAGGTGCCCTCCTCTACAGCCACCTGTGATGAATATTTTTAAAAACTGACCGTTGGATTAGATACTCCTATAATGTATGTCATGTCTGCCAAAAATCACAGTGATCCAACGGTTGGTTTCTGAGAAAACTGACTGCTAAAAGATGATAACATTTTAAAGAACCAAAAAGTCATAGTTTTTTAGCAATCAATTTTCTCAGAAACCAACCGTTGGATCACTGTGATTTTTGGCAGACATGACATACATTATAGGGGTATCTAATCCAACGGTCAGTTTGTGAAAAATTTCATCACAGATGGCTGTAGGGGAGGACACTTGATGCAAGTTGCATCAGGTGCACCTTATATTAGCATCTCTGTATACTATATATATATATATATATATATATTTTTTTTTTTTAGATAAAGCTTGTTAAGCGGGAATGCCAAAATTTTAAACTTCAAAGACTTTGGGTAAGGGAAAACAGTGGCGGAGAGTTACCGGCATTGCAGCAAACTCGCAGTCATGGAAGAATCCGTCATATCTCGAATAATCTCCGACTATGAAACCCTAAATTACCCAAACACAGAAACACCCATTTCAGAATCAACCCTGTTAAATCTCCAAATCCTCTTAGATACCAATCTCAACGACCCAGATGATGACACCACCACTCTCTTCGAAACCCTCTCGCCGTCAAATATCGTCCGTCCGATCACATTTGCCATGGATTCCGGCTCCACCGTCCATTTCTCTCTCTTAGCCTCTAAAGTCTACCTCTCTTTACTTCTCTATCCAAATGCACCCGTTTTCACTCTCTTCACTCCCATGGCCTTTCTCTCTCTTCTACGCTCTATTCGCCGTTCTCTCAAGGATCGAAATTTGGCCCCGCTGGGTCCACTCAACGAGTCAAGTCGTGGGGCTGGAGCAAATCGGAAGAAAAAGGGTGGTGGGAGAGGAAAGGGGTCGCAGAATGGTGTAAGGAGTTCGTATGATGATACAGAGAGTGAAGAGAGACAGTTTGATGTTAAGGGACTGTTTGATGTTCTTGAAAAGTTGGAATTAGTTCTGGCTTTGGTTCATTTGGATCGGTTTTCGGATTGTTTGAAGTCTTTGATTCAAACGGTGGCTGAAATCCCAGTTATGGCGCTTGAATTGTGCAGAAATTCGGGTGATTATGGCAAATTAACCAATTTGTGTTCCCGGGTTATGAGTGAAATTTTAAGGTCTGAGCACGGTGATCAGGCAAATACTGCGGCAGAGGTGTTAAAGTCGTTATCTCATTCAATTCTTCTTCTGAAGTCACAAGCACGGACATTTGCATTGGGATTCGTAAGGGATAGAATGTTGAGTATGGCAAAGGAGGCTGATGGTGTCAAGAAGGCAATTGTGAATTTTCCAAGATATTTGTCACAAAAGGCGCCGGAGAAGTCAGAGCCTCGGGCATTGGCTGTGGAATCGATAATGGAGATTGTTCGAGCTATGGAACTTGAGGATCAAGTTGAGTTTGTGGAGTATGTAGTCAAGATGACACAAGGAAAGGCCCAGCTTAGGCTCTTGGCTGTTGATCTTATTCCAATGCTTGTCATGTCTTTGAGGGATCCATTGAGGGTGAATTTGGAAAGTGAAGTGAAAAATTCGTGGGGGTTGAGGTGTTTGGAGGCTTTAATTCAGCGTTGTTCGGATGTGAGTGCGGGAATTCGAGCTCGGGCACTGTCGAACCTGGCACAGCTAGTGGGTTTTTTGTCAGGTGATCATAGGAGTCGAGCTGTATTGAAGGAAGTAATGGGGTTTGGCAATGTGGAGTGTATGAAGCCAGAAGGTGGGCTGAATGATCTTTTGAGAAAAAGGTGTATGGATGATAAGGCAGCTGTTAGGAAGGCAGCGCTACTTCTGATTAGCAAGTTGACAGCTCTTCTAGGTGGTGCATTTGATGGAGTCGTGCTCAAGACAATGGGTATGGCTTGTTCAGATCCACTTGTTAGCATAAGGAAAGCTGCAGTTTCGGCTCTCTCAGAGGTTAAGTTACTAGTTGTGAGCTTTATTTGTTGTTTCATTGTCCAACTGAAGCTAATTTTGTCGATTAATATGAATAGTGTACATTTTTGGAATGATACATGACACCAAGTAAAAAATCCCATCTAAAGTCCATCTATGTAGACTTGCAACAATAGACACTCTTGGACTCTTATCTACATTTAATCAACTTGAATGAAACGTCGCCATGTAAACTCATTCTATACTAATACTTTACATTGCATATCTTTCTCTTGCAGTAATCAATACTTTTCCAAAACTCTTTCACAGCTGTATAATTTTCAATGGTTATTATATCATGATTCCATGCCACACATAAAGAATAAGAACATGGTATCACTATTGTGTAAATGTTTATATTTCATACTTCATATCTGATAACAAGTTTCAGATAACTTAGTTGAAGTTAATCTATATGTAAATTTCTTTTGTTCATTGGGACTAGTACTACATGGGCTATTTCTAAACTCAATTGGGCCTTAATCCCAACAACTTAGGGTTGGCTACATGAATCCTTTTTGACCGGATCTATCTAGAGCCGTATTTTCTTTTAAATCTCAGGCAATTCTTACCACTTTGATCTACATTATTGTTGTACTTGCTGTTGTTATTATGGCGTCTTCTATCAAAAAAGGAGCAAACTTCCAATTCTCACCAATTAATATCGCCCCTACTATGTGAGAACTTTGATTGGTTGATCATTTTTACAGGATGAACATGAAAATCCCACCCCCTTTGTGTTTTGTATATGGTTATTATTATCTACAGTGCCCTATCTCAACCATTAGAGCTCTCAACATGGATTTTGTTCCACAAGATTTGAAATGACAATGAAGATGATTGGGTTCATGTAAACCAAATAAAACCTTCCCTTATCTAGGCACAGCAATAACTTCTGTTAAGCATATTAACAATTAATACATTACACATCAAACATTTTTTGATTCCATACTCCTGTTTTCATTACAATTTTTGAAATAACACATTTGATTTGTTCATTTGGATGTGTATTCATTCCTGACTGATCTCCTTTTCTTCTCTTGGTCTTCTAGTAGATCTCTTTTCATGCATTTCTTGATCTTATGTTAGACTTTGTATTGGCTTTTGTAGGTTTTTAGAGCATTCATGGATGAAAGTGTGATGACTGAGTGGCTACATTCTGTTCCGCGTTTAATAGCTGATAATGAATCTAGCATTCAAGAAGAATGTGAGATCTTGTTTCTGGAACTGGTCTTGGACCGTGTATCCAGAGCTGGATCTACGAGTTCACCACATAATAGATCTGTTTCTTATGATTCAAATGCCAAGGAAAAAAATTTAGAAAGGCAGATTGAGTTGTCATTTCCTGAGGGAGTTCTGGATCTTTTGAAAGAGATTTGCAATGGGGAAGTGGCACCTTGGGTGAAGAAGATATGTGCAGGCCTAGGAAAGAAGAAAAGGCTTAAGCCTAAAATTGCAGCTGCACTTCAGAATATCATAAGGACATCTGAGTCTCTCTGGTTGAGCCATGCCATGCCAATAGAGAAGTGGACAGCCCCTCCTGGTACTTGGTTTCTTCTATCAGAGGTGTCAGCATTCCTTTCAACAGCAGTGGACTGGGAGTTTCTCCATCATCATTGGCAGCTCCTTGACAAGCATGGAATGGGAGGTGAGTTTAAGAGCACACTTATGCAAGAAGATGTGAATGAAGAGGAAGAAGGTATAGAATCCAATTCTGTTTCTTGGGCTGGAGATCGAGTTTTCCTCTTGCAAACAATCTCTAATGTTTCTGTGGAGCTTCCCGCTGAACCTGCAGCAGATTTAGCCCATAGCTTGCTAAAAAGAATTGAGGAGTTCAAAATGCATCCGACAGAGGTATTTCATTTGATACTGTTTTAATCTCTTTTTATATGTTTTTCTTTTGGTGGTACACTGGTTTGCCACTAGCATGACATGAGGGTTAAATTAACGATTTGCTTAACTAGCACTGATCATGCTCAGCACATCTTTATAAATCTCAAGGTGCTATTTGTCTTAGCTTAGCTCATAAATTGCTCAGATGGATTGAAAGATCCAACTAGCAATTGATTGACATGTTCATATTTGTTTCATCAAACCGAGTTAAAAATTACAACAATGCTTCTGTTTCGTTTGCCTGACAAATTTAAATTTTTTGGCAGAATACTATGTTTATAAAAGTGGATGAGTTTAATTTGCTTAAATGGATTAAAAGTGGTGTTATTTGTTGTGCTGGTCCTCCATCCTCTAAATATGTCGAACATCATATTTAGTCTTATACTATTTGAATTTTATTCTTAAGATTTTCTTTTATGTAAGAAGAATAGTAGATTTAAACCACATGTCTTTCCCTGTAGGGATGTTGTTGCTCTTGGACATGTGGCTCATTTTTATTCTAAAAAGGGATAAAATGCTCTTATCCCTTTCCAGTTTCCACTGCAAGGAATAACTAGTGTAATTCCATTTGATCCATCTTTCATGCAGAATCAGTGTACATTCTATGCATGTAAACTATTGTTGAAAAATTGAATTTGTTCCACAATTACCCTAGAATGATATTTGTCCAAATGTTACTTTCCAGAAATAGTGAAATATGAAGGATTATATCACAGTCAGATTTGAGTGCAGCTAAGAAAAGCATAGTTGGGCAGTAAAAAGGTCGCATTGAGGACATGGCCTGAGATGGATGCTGAATGGCGAAAGAACATTTGTGTAGATGAGCGCAAGTAGTTGGTTCTTGACTTGACTTTATACCTAACACCAAAAATTTGTGTAAATGTTGTACATACTGCTTTTCAATGAGTTTTGTTACACTAGCTGCCCCAATTTGCAGTTGTATCTTTGTGCAGCTAAAGTTTCCTTGCTTAATATATGCGCGTGTGCTTGTGTTATCAATTGACATATTTGATGGCAGGTTAATGCTCATGTAAAAGCCCTCAGAACATTGTGCAAGCGAAAGGCTTTGAGTCCCGAGGAGGCTGATACCCTTGTTATGAAATGGGTATGCCAGCTTCTCTCCAAAGCTTCTCGACTTCTAGAAAAGTACATTTCAAAAGAGTCAAAAGCAAATAAAGGCAGAAGCCTTCTTACACCGCCAAGAAGCAGGAGCAGGAAGGGCAAGATAGCAGCGATTACAGCCAAGGAAATTATTGCAGTTTATACTATTGGGTCTTTGGTCATCGTTTGTCCTTCTGCTGATTTGAGGGCCATTGTTCCAGTATTGCACACAATCATCACCTCAGGGAGTGCTGATTCAAAATTGAGTAAATTACCAGGTCCTAGAGTTTCTATAAAGCAGACAGCCCCTCCTTTGTACATTCAAGCGTGGCTGACAATGGGGAAGATCTGCCTTGCAGATGGGAAACTCGCAAAAAGTTATATTCCTCTGTTCGTGCAGGTTTGATTATCAACTTAGTATCACTTCTGTTCCATGGTCTTAAAATCACTATTAACAAAATATTAACATGTGGTTTTTGTAACTTAAAGATTTGAATTTCAAAAAAACACCAAATTATACACCACTTTTCCTTAGCATTTTTGTTGGCCTGTGGTCATTCATCTTTGTGACAGAGTTATCTATTTATGCAAGGTTTTTTTTTTTTCTCAGTTTCTGCCAACTTTTTGTTCAGGAGTGTCTAAACCGACTCAATTGCATAGAATTCAGCGATTCACAAATGTTATGAATAACATGTGGTCCTTGTAACAAAATGCTCCATATTTCAAAGAAACCTCACTTTCCTTCCAAATTATTTCCATGTAATTTTATCACTAAAATCAGCTTCCCAAGTTTATTTATTTGTATAATTTTATTTGCCTGATTGATTCCGTGGCTCAGGATATTCTGGTTTTCAAATAATTTTTGGTTGCTGCAGGAGCTTGAACATAGTGATTGTGCTGCTCTTCGCAATAATCTTGTAGTGATGATAGCAGATTTTTGTGTTCGGTATACGGCCCTAGTAGATTGGTGAGTCATTGAAAAATTAACGAGAAATTACTAATTTTGAATAATCTGTTTGTTTTTCTAACATGCTATTGTTGAAGTCAACAGCTATATATCAAGGATCACAAAGTGTCTCCGCGATCCATGTGAACTTGTGAGAAGGCAGACATTCATACTGCTCTCTAGGTTATTACAGGTACATTTCTGTCTATGGGCTTCCATCATTAATGATATTATTCTTTCATATTCTCCTTTTCAAAGACAAAGTACCAGGCAGAAACTTTCCCATGTTTATAACTTTATTCTCCTATTTAGAGGGACTATGTGAAGTGGAGAGGAGTGCTCTTTCTTCGATTCCTTCTTTCTCTTGTCGATGACTCAGAAAAGATACGACAACTTGCTGATTTCCTTTTTGGAAATATCTTAAAAGGTTACAAGGCATTCACAACTCATTAGATATGCATTGCCATGGAAATGATGATATATGTATGTCACAGGGTATTGACTTTTTTGTGTAATATGATTGTAGCTAAGGCACCACTTCTGGCTTATAACAGTTTTGTGGAAGCCATTTTTGTTCTGAATGACTGTCATGCCCATAATGGGCATATTGATTCTCAGAGTTCGCGAACTGAAAGCCGGCTTTTCTCTATCAGGTAAGTGTTTTAAATTCCCTAACAAGGAAAAATGCCGTGATTGAAATGAAGCTTATATCTCTAGTGCTTATTGGATTTCCAGAGGTAATGACGAAAAGTCGAGATCTAAAAGAATGCACATATATATTTCTTTGTTGAAACAAATGGCACCAGAGCACCTTCTAGCTACATTTGCAAAGCTATGTGCAGAGATCCTTGCTGCCGCATCTGATGGTATGCTCAATATGGAAGATGTTAGTGGACAGTCTGTTGTGCAGGTATGATTACAGTGCACATTGAAACTCTCCCTCCCTCTCTCTCTCTCTCTCTCTATATATATATATATATATATAGAACTGCAATCTATCATATTGATTTTCCCTTGTAGAAAATGAGATTCCTCAGTATCACATCTCATTGTGGGGTTTTAGCTCCTCTGTAATCATTGCCTTGGTCACCAATCAAACTGTGTCATATAGAAACACAGACGGGGCGCTGCCATCATTTAACCAAAAAACAACGTGAGTAACTACAATGCTCCTTGCTTTTCCGGTGAATTCATGGCAGCACCCTCCATACTGTGATGGCAGGTTGTTTGTCCACAACAATTGCAGAAAGCTTTCATTGTACGGTAGCTGAGCCATCATTGATGGCCCAACAGAAATCCATTTACAACGTGCTTTTTAAAATTGGGGATGCAGGATACATTCCAAATTCTAGCCTGTAAAGAGATCCGAATTTCATCCAACCGTGGCTCACCATCTGAGGCAGCCGGGGACATGGAAGAAGAAGGTGGAGATGGTGGAGGAGCATCTGCTGCTGCTGCTGCTAAAGGAAGGGTTATAACTCAAGCAGTAAAGAAGGGACTAATCCAAAACACCATCCCCATCTTCATTGAGTTAAAACGGCTATTAGAAAGCAAGAACAACCCCCTCACTGGTTCCCTGATGGAATGCCTTCGTGTACTTCTCAAAGACTACAAAAATGAGATCGATGACATATTGGTTGCTGATAAGCAGCTTCAGAAAGAGCTAATTTATGATATGCAGAAGTATGAAGCAGCAAAGGCCAAATCAACAGTTGCTGAAGCTGTTGCCACAATGCAGAAATCAGGAAGCCATCGATCACCTGGCACTTGTAAGGCTACAAGCAGAAAAGAGGTACAGAATAAGCTCACTAAAAAGTTGCAAAGTAATTCAAAGGTTGCTTCAGCAATGGCAGACGCAGCAGCTGCAGCCACAGCTCGGTCAGTGTTGAGGGAAGTGAACAAGGGAGCATCAACACCACCACTTAGTTCCATCAGTGTCCCCAAGCTCAAGTCTTCCATGGGAGGAGCCAGTCCTCGAGGAAGTCATCCTTTGGATGTATTAGAATCTTTAAGGAGACGACATTCTTTCAATTCTGATGATGAAAACTGAACTCTTAACTAAAATACCTTTCCCACCATCTTGGAGTCATTGAAGCTTGAAGATATAGACTCTTTAGATATTTTTGTATTGATTGTGATGCAAATATTCTTTCATCTCTTCGCTTCTTCAAAATGTGTATAGTATTTTTCAGTGAAATATGAGTTGGAAGCTTCTTCTCTTAGCTTCTTCAAAATGTGTATTAGAGATGGTTTGGGCTTTGTGATGGATCAAGCTTTTAGTTTATGAACTACCTCAATAAGAGCAAAGCTTGACTCGTGATAAGGTTTGTGAACAACCTTATTTAGGCTTACAAATGAGTTCATGGTAGGTTTGAATAGGTTCAATACATGCACACTCTTTTATAAGCTTTCCTTTTTGAGGCTTACAAATGAGTTCATGGTACGTTTGAATAGCTTCAATACATGCACAATCTTTTATGAGCTTTTTGGTTTCTAGTACAGGTTTAGTATATGAAGTTCATTTTTTTGGACTTTTGTGTACAAATAAATCTCGGTTTGATAAGTTTGATAATAGTATAAAAAGTTCATTTTTTTGAACTTTCTTTATTGTATTAGAGATTATTTGGCAAACTTAAGAACCTGGTCAGCTGAGAATAAGTCTGTCTGGTTTTTATTTAGTACTGTTTGGTAAGTACATTTTTTTTTCTATAGATCAGTTCAATCCTGTCCAGAAAATAAGGCATAAACACAGTTTTTTTCAAATCAACTGTAAGCTAGTTTACATAAAAGCTATATAATAGAAAGAAATAAGAACTGGCCAGACCCAGTTTTTGAAGTTCCCAAATAGGCTCTTAGGTTACAAATAAATCAAACAACTTGTAAATAGTTCCATAATAAATAAATAAATAAATTTCAAATAAATTAAAATTCAGTTCGATTAAGCTTCGAGAAGAACATAATTGGGTAGAGGTGTACTTCGGATAGTTTATGCACTAAAATCTTAATCAAACCAATCACCTCGGTTTGAGAAAAATAAAAATCATAAGTGACCGTGTGAGTCATCGTAACCAACTTAATTGGGGGCTATTTTTTGGCTTGATGTAATGTAAATAGTCTCATCTTGATTAAAACAAACAAAAAATAGCATAATGATCTAATATTAAATTGCTTTCTTAACACAGTTAATTCAATCCCATATCATTCCCAAAGCACAATCAAAGAGAGAGACACTTTCTTATCTTTGGATAAATAAAAGAACACCTAGAGAACAATAAATGGCCCTTAAATCCAAGAACATCTAAAGAGAGAGTTTCTTACTAAGCCAATTAATTAATCCAATAAATTTTTTAGGCTAAAACCTCAATGTAATAGACAAACACCCAATCAGAATCAAAACAAATATTATATATATATTATTTTATTCGGCTGATTCGGTTCTTCTCTCAGTTCACAAAGTTTCAATCGAGAACCAAATCGTTCAGTCGGTTTAGTAATCCTCTAAAATCGTTATAAATCATGACTATTAGAAAACCAACCAAATAAAATGATTTGGTTCGGTTCAGTCGGTTCTATTCGGTTCTTGAACACCCATACAACTGGGAGGTGTCCCCGTGGCTTTAATCTTTATGACGTGGCGCGCCATGATTGACTGCCATAGCTGTGCTCAGCATAATAAGTATAAATAGTACACGGAGACAATCTGGATGCCATGGGACTGGTTTTCCTAACCCCCATCTCTCTCTCTCTCTCTCCTAATTTGTCGGCTTTGGGTTCTCGATTTCTGTCATCAGGTATGTTCCTACTCTGCGTTAGGTATCTGGGTGTACGTATTTGATAAGCGATCGTTATGTATGGTTTAAACCCTAATATCACTGTAGGTTTATCTGTGAAATTGTGTCAGATTTTTATGTACATTAACATGAACTAATTTATGAAACCCTAATTTACATTTCTTTTGAATTAGGTCATTTTGAATTCAGGGATTGAAAATTGATACCCTAGATCTTCATTTCTGATTTTGGGATCAGTTGAGATTTGCCTCGTTGTACTGTATTCTCGCATGAATTGATTTCACCTTGACAAGTAGTTCAGGATTAATTTTTAGTCCTTCGTTTGAGTTGGGGTTATTTGATAATGGATGGTAACAAGGATGAAGCTTTGAGATGCATTGGTATTGCTGAAGCAGCAATTGCATCTGGTAATAAGCAGCGCGCGCTTAAATTCATTGGAATTGCGCGACGTCTTAATCATAATTTGCCAGTTGATGAAATTTTGGGCGCATGTGAAATGCTAGATTCCACGACATCTACCTCATCTGTTAATGAAAACTGTGTTGATCAGATAAAAAATGAGCCGAGTCCGGCAAAATTTGATGAAGTTTTGAATGGGGAACGGAATTATACTGAAGAACATGTTCAATTGATTAGACAGATAAAGAAAAATAAGGATTACTATGCAATTCTTGGTGTCGAAAAGACGTGTTCGGTTGAGGAGATAAGGAAAGCTTATAGGAAACTCTCATTGAAAGTTCATCCCGATAAGAACAAGGCTCCGGGTTCTGAGGAGGCGTTTAAGATAGTGTGCAAGGCGTTCAAGTGCTTGAGCGATGATGATTCAAGGAGGCAGTATGATCATACGGGTTTGGTTGACGAATTTGAGTACAACCAGCAGCACAGTGTTAGGCGGAGAAGGAGGAGAACTGGGCATGACTTTTTTGATGATGATTTCGATCCTGATGAAATATTTAGGTCGTTCTTTGGTCAGACGGACATGTTCAGGACATCTCATGTTTATAGGACCAGAGGAACGGGTGGTCAACAGAGGGAGGATTTTCATGGAGGAGGACCTAGTCTTATGGTTCTTCTTCAAATATTACCCTTTTTGTTAATTTTCTTGCTTGCTTATCTGCCCTTCTCGGAGCCCGAATATTCTTTGCAGAAGAACTATTCTTATCAAATTCCCAAGAAGACGGAGAAATTTGAAGTCGAGTTTTTTGTTAAATCATCAAAATTTGATCAGAATTATCCACTTGGAAGTCCTACTCGGGAGAACATTGAGGACCATGTGATTAGGGACTACAAAAATGTGCTTGGGCGCTATTGTCACATAGAACTCCAGAGACGTCAATGGAGTAGGAATTTGCCAACTCCTCACTGCGATAAGCTGAATAACTTTGGAGTAGCATGAGGTCAGCTGAAGTGTTCTATTTAATGGCTCTTTATTAGATGGAAAATTATGGCCCTGTTTTGTTCCATTTTCCGAAATGTAGTTATCACAAATGTGTTTTCAGAAAACTTTGGTTTTTCTTCTTCAAAAGAAAACAGAAAATTCTAGGAACGAATTTCTTAAAACAATTCTCAAGAACTTGTTGCCAAAGTATTTTATTTGCTGTCTAATATTTTTTCTTACAACTCTTAAGTGTTTTCGGAGCACAGAACCAGACAGACCTTATATTGTGGAATTTGCTTGTCTGGGTTTGGTTGTGATATATTGTATTAACATTTTCAGTACATCACATGTATTGTTTTATTTTAAAATGAGGGCTTTTCATTCAATGTCGTTTTAACTATGAAGATAGTTTAAGGCTTCAACTCGTAATGTATTGAAAATGATAGTAGAAAGTTCACATTTTTTTTATCCAGTGGCAGCCTCACTTATTAGTAATGCCATTTTATATCCCTTGAAATTCATAGGCGTACACACCACACAAATGAAGGTTTTGTGAAGTTTAAGAAATCTGGATGTCTTTAATGACATCACATATTACGGTCATAGATTTGATTTGGCTTCCAGTGGATGCCAAGTCTTGCATAGGTTGGTTGGTTCTCGATGGCATTATTCCTTGTTGGCTTGGGTGATGATGGGCTTTATTCCATGTGATGCTGTTCATCCAAAAATGTGAACTGTTTATCTTTCTTTTTCCTATTTTTAAGTTCCTTTTTTAGTCATGCTTTTTTATATTGCTTTTAATGAGGGTTGACACTTTCCTGTGTGATGTGATGCGATGTGTCTTATTTGCTCTCTCCTTTAAAAGTGCGCCCGTGTGTGTATGTGAGCCTGTGTCCCTGTTAAGGTTTCAATTTTTTTTTTTTCCAATTTATTGCAAATTACAATGGCTAGCTCAATTTGAAAGGTATTATTGTATTTAGGTATTAAAGTACTAATTAAAGTTTAGTTTGTATGTATTTTGATTTTCGAGGCTTAATTTACAGTTCATACATGTGTCAGTATTGACATTAGTTTCATACTCCTTGATTTGAGACCATACGCTCTTCTGAAAACTAATCTTGCACAACATCTGGAGAATTATTCTAGGCCTCTAGGGTTCATTTCTCTTTATCCAATTCCTTTTAAATTATAATTTTCTAATAGATGAATATCATGTGCTCCTCAAGGATTTTTTTTTTTTTTTTTTTTTTTTTTTGGGGGAGGTGGGGGGAGGGGTTGAACAAAAAAGAGTAAGACAAAGCAATTGTCTGAGCTGTTTCTGCCTTCGTGAAGAAATTCTTGATGGGTTTGGATTATGGAGGCCCTTTTTGGCTGTGCCTTGCAGTGAAACAATGTAACATCACTATTGCCCTGTCAACTCCAGGGTCTGTGAGTAGGCCCGCTTCCAGGTGGATGAATTGGTCTGCTCAATCTCTTTCCTGTCCAATATCTGGTGGTCACAATCGCCCAAGCTCGTCTCCCAGCACAAAATCCATTCTTAAAGGTCCAAGAGCTCAGGGAAAAAAAAGAATTAGTATAATCCTAATTAAATCACTAAATAGTTGATGGATTTAGAGTGCCATGTGGGGAAAATTTTCAACTGATTATTAATTCTTGCTTCCAGAGCAAACGACATGAGTCGAGCCAGGAAAATTGTTGTTTGATTTGTTCTGTTGAACTTGGTTGTATTCTAGGTTGGTTGAAGCTAGGGCTGCAACTCAGAGTTGAGCCTGCCCCAACCCAACCCAACCTTTTGGACAGGCTTGAGGTAGTTCTGTTAGAAAATCCCAACCCAATCTTAAGTGGGATAGGCTTGGGCTACGGTTTTGGGCATCTTGAACCCGACCTTATCTTTGTATATAAGTTCTTCAATACCATATGGTGACGAAAAAGTTATAACTTATTAACACAGAGTAGGTCCATTGAGCATCTCCCAAGTAATAACTCTTAAGGCCTAAATTACATGTATTACCTACTGCTCATTCTTCTTTCGAAAAAAAAAAATTGAAACCATGGAGCCGCTACCTCCTTATCATCCTTTTAACTTTCTCTTGATTCTGGATCAGCAAATTCTCTACTTGCGGACTCTGGTTGAAGAAGATGTTGATGTGTCTTAGCATTCCTCTTCCTTATTGTTTTCATATCACAGGCTTTTCATCCTCCTAAATAGCTAGAAGGGGCTGCTATTCTTTGTTCATCTTCTGTTCTCTTGGGTTGTGATTTCAACCTGTAAATTCTTATTTATAATTGATTTCAGGTCAGTAATCCATTGTTATGATGGTTTTGTATTACCTTATTAATTAAACTTTTGATGATGGTTATTGATATTATATCTGCCAGATTTCAATTTGGTGTGCTTTTTCTTTTGTTGAGATTTTGATCATGGGAAGCAAACCAAAATGGAATTCAATGTTGAGCTCTGGTAAGGCAAGTCAGGTTAGAGGTTGGATCGGATTGGGGGATGGACTGAGAGTGTTCTGCCCTCTGGGTTTAAACTTTGGTTGACCTCCAACCCATCAGAGTTACAGCCCTAGCCGAAACTTGACTCAAGCTCACCACTTTTTGTTTGAGATTGGCTCAATTCGGCCTCAATTTGGCTTAATTCAAATATGTTAGTTTTCAAGTGATGCCCATGGTTGCCCTTCTCCAGTATTATCTCAGGGAATAGCAATGCTTATTTAACGTGTTGGCCTATGTCAGAAAATCACTTTTTTACTTCTTCCATCTTCTAATACATATATCTAATTATTAATACCGCTAATCCATATTTTCTGGGCAGGCCCTCTCCTCGTAAAATTTATTATTCCGTACATGTTGCTCAATCTGCTCACATGTGAGTAGTGCTATGGATTCATCTAAACTGATTTCTTTCCCATTACCGTTTGTGATCTTTGCTATGGAATAATTCTATACTTGAAAGATAGCATGGTCTATCCTCGAGTTTGCTGTGTCTCATGTGTAGTCTTATTTGAGCAGTTCATGAATTTTATGGCCTAATATGCCATGATTTTATGTGAAACTTTTATCTCACACCGAGCTTCCTCAACTATGCAATACTCATTTTAGCTTGGAACATGTCTTGTTTGAGTTGTTTGCGAATTCTACGGCCCAGTATGCCAAGCTACTTTTTTTTTTTTTTTTTTTTTTTTTTCAGTTTTAAGACAACAGATACCAGTGCACCTCTACACACTTTTGTTAAATACTCCTTGGCATGTTTATGGAATTATACGCAAGTCAAGTAGTTGATGAAGAATTCATGTCATGATGAGGAATGCTTAATGGCGACATGATTAATTTTGGTCATTGTAGTATGTTCAGTTTTATTTGTTGTTAGCACATTGTTGTCAGCAGGGTTAAAAAAAACCATGCTGGCACATTTGCATCTATTTTGCGTGTTGAATGTTTTATTAGTTATTACAAACCCAATAATACTAATGAAACTTGTATCTTTTTTCAGATAAAGTCAGGGTCTACGGCTGGAATCTAGGAGAACATAAATGGCACAACATGATGATGAGCCTGGACTCAAAAGTAACGGATGGTTGTTATGGCGGATTCAGGGGTTGAGTTGCACAGATGTGACTCGATGATTGCCTTAATTATTTACCCTGATGGACTCATTGGTCAGGTACTCGTTTGCCAAATCATGCTATGACACTTTGCTTTTGGTTATATAATAAAACAGTACGTAAGGTGTGCTATTTCTCCACATATTTTGTCTATTGACTGCAAAGCAAGCCGAGGATAATCATGGCATGAAGAGCAACTGCTCTCTTAGATTTATGAGAAGTTGAACGTATCAAGATTTTTCATGAGATTATGTTGTTTCGTTTCACACGGAGCTTTGATGACAGTTTACGTATGTCTGCGTGTAGTACCTTAGAGGCTTAGAGGCATTAAAGTTTTTAAGTCTGCACATATATCATTCTCATAAAGTTGCCTCCCCCACACGCATTCAAGCTGCAGGTTAATTTTTCCGAGAGATAGCTGTTCTTCAATGGCTCAACTTCTCATGGGTGTGGTCATTGTTCGCTTGCGGAGTTGCCCTGCAACTTTCTTGTTTGGGTTTTGTGCCATGCATCTCTCTCTCTCTCTCTCTCTCTCTCTCTCTCTCTCTGCATGCAATCCCCCTGCGCTTCTCCATAGATACATATTGATTACATGCCATGAGAGAAATATCATAGAAATTGTTCTAATTATGTCTTGGTAATGTTTGGGCATCACTAACACTAAGCTACAGAAGTGCGCAATATTCTTTTCATATTTTTCTAGCACTTTGTTGTCAATTAGTTGATGACTTTTTTATCTGCATAATCATGCAACCTAAGCGGACAGCTAATACCGTCAAATTATGTGACGATACAAGCCAATTTGTATCAAATAAAAATTAAAAAAAAAAACAAAGGACACTATTACCAATGCTATTGCGGTTGCTTCTCGATTGGATATTCATACATCACATGATGAACACTGCTATACATCAAAAATGCTTTTAGCAACATTATTTCCGTAATTGGACTGTACAGTACGACCATCAAGATGACTGGTCATGGATGGAGATGTACTCAGATGTGATCCACAATGTAAAATTTATTGGAATTCATCCTCTCAGAACTTTAATTTTTGAGAATTATAAACTATTTATGAATTTCATGTTCACCAAAAATTACAGTGGTCAAACGATTGATTTTTTTTTAAAAATAAATTAGAAAAAATTAATGACATTTTAAAGAATAAAACAGTCATAATTTTTTATCGTGATATATTTATAAACCGATTGTCGGATTATTGTGATATTTGGCCAACATTAAATTCATAAACAATTCATCTAATTCAACAGTGGGACAAATCACTATACGTAACTTTACATAAAATACACCTTATAATATTATAATAATATTATGCATATTTTAAACTAATACCAACTATATATTTTTAAAGTTTGGGTGCCCGTCACCGCCCATGGAGATCACCGACAAAGAAGTTTATTCTTCACATATACCTATTTTATAAAAACAAATCCAGATGTCAATTAGTGAACTACAAATAACCTCACTTCTTGATTCTCTGAAAATAACAAGGATATTTGCACCAAAAAAAAATAAAATGATAAGGATATATACAGCATTTGAACACAAGAAATACTGTTGCGGGCCATCGTTTTGACCTATGCAAATTGAACTCATCTGCTTGTTTTAACTTAATTTGATTGGATCTGCTTAGGTTTCAACCCAAAGACGAGTGGACTACATCTCACCCCTCCAAGGATCCAACGTTAAGGAGAGCCTGTTATAAGGTCCACCTTGTATAAAATTATATAGAATGATTTGTGTATAGTTAATTGCAAAATATATTTTAAAAAAATCAATCGTTGAATTAGATACATTTTTTATGAATTTCATCCTCAACAAAAATCATAGTGATCCAACTATTGATTTTTGAAAAATGTCATTATGAAAAATTATGACCTTTTTATATACTTTTTAAAATATTACTATTTTTTCCAGTCAATTTTTTTTTTTTTTTTTAAACCAACCATTGGATCATTATAATTTTGGGCAAACATGAAATTTAAAGAAGTGTATTTAATCCAATTAATACTCAATTTTTTAAAATTTGTTTTACAGTTGACCCTACATAATTCACCTTATGCAGTTAGGTGCACCTTATAACAAACACGTTGTCATTGAATACATTGGCATCCCAAGAGCACCCCTTTATCACAGCAATGCAACCTCTATTTAATTATATACATACAGTTCCGATCTAGTTCAGTATATGCTATAATATATTTTATGTAAGCATGAAGTTTATAAATAATTGTGGAATATATGCTATTTTGAAAAATCGACTGTTGAATTACAAATTGTACTTATGGGTGTCAAGTGTGCCAAAAATTACAGTGATCTAATATAAGAATTTTGAAGTAGAGTTATGAAAAATTGTAATTGTTAAAGACTGTGACAGTTTTTTTCATTGACATTTTCGAGAAACCAACTGTTGGTTCACTGTAATTTTTTATAGACAAAATCATATGCATAAGTATATATGACATCTAACACACCACAGTCAATTTTTTAAAATATGTATTCCACAATTATTTATGCACTTCATGTTTTTATATATATATATATATAAGCATATAAGCATGCATATAACACTCTATTGAATAAGCAATTTGAAAGTGGCTATGGATTACTCGGTATCAAACTGGTCTGTACCGCGAGAACCTTCTTGATAGATGGAACAAAGGTTCTTTTGGTACAGATCATTTTGATACCGAACCTTCTTCATAGAGATCAAAGACAAACACAGACACAGGCAGTTCAGGTGCAGGATATATATTTATATATACTTTGTAGTTTTAACAATCTCTATCTCTTTTAACCCCCATCATGCAGTTTGAAGACTTTGCAAACCACAATATTTGCTTTTGAATCGCCTTAATTGGGCTCATGAACATGAACCTATTAGTGAACTGCTAATCGATGCCGTTGTGGTGTGAAATCTCTCTCTCTCTCTCTCTCTCTCTCTGTGACAGAGAGAGGGAGAGAAAAAGGAAAGAGGAAAGGCGTTTTGGTCTCTCTTCACTTATCTTATTTTGAAAAAAATTGAAATCGATCATTTGGTGTGCTAGTTCGCTCTCTCTTTTCTTTGTTGATTTTATGCATTTCACCTACTCCTCTCATTCTTCTTTGTCAGCACCATCATAAAAACTACGGATTCTTCTCCAAAATTCAGATTTCAGAGGGTTAATTAATAATTCGATAGGCTATTTCAATTCACTCTCTCTGATATTAAGAAATTCGGCACATGTGTCGGTTTCTCATGCAAAGCCAAGCACGATCCACACCTGAATCCAAGTAAAGGAGAAGCCAGATCTCTTCACGCGGCCAAAAGTGAAATGACCCGGAAACCCACCATACGCGCCTCGCGTGTGGAATCAATTATCTCGTGACATGAAATTACATATGGAGAAATGGGTAGTAATTCTGGGAGCAAATAGATGGGTCATGGGTGTTTTGTCTAGCTACGTACCATAAATCGTCACAACTTGCATGCCCATGTACGGCTTTGAACTGTCAATATGTCAGAGGTCGGCTCTGCATGCTCATATGAGCCATGTGCTCCTGACTCATATACGGCTTTCAAAAGTCATCACAGTAGCTTTCATTGATGGTGTGTTTGGTATTGCAGTATGTTCCAATCTTATTAAGATTGAGCATGGGATGCATACAAATTAAATGAAGACATGCATCATTTTATAAGATAGAAATGTGTTCAAGTGTCTAAATGTTGAAGGATCATCAATTAATATGAAGGATCATTAATTGCGATTGATGTCAGTATTTCTTCCTATCTAAGAACCTTTAAATGCAAATACTATTTTTAGGTTGAAATTAAATTGTAAAATTATGAGTATGAGCTAATTCAGAATCCACTAAATGATCCGATGGAGTGATCGACGACCTACCTAATTACATGCATCTTTTTTTTTTTGCCCCTATATATCACAAATGAAGTGTATTCAAAGTATCAGAAATGTTATAGTTAGTATTTACTGACTTTGATAAAATCAGCAAATATTCATCTGAGTGTTTACTGATTTTACCAAAATTATCAATAAAGTTCCCAAATTTTAACTATAACATTTCTCTCCAAAGTATATTCGTGATTCTTTTATCAACTCGTACTATTCTTACGATTTACAAAATGAAGATTGATTTTCGGGGCCTACCTTGTAAAATAATAAGGTGGAAGGTTGCTCCATTAACAAAAGGAAAAATCAAAAAACAAACAAGAAATTTATTTTAATTTTTTTAAAAACGCTCATCGATCTTTCACAAGATTTGTATATAATTTCCAAGATGGAATGATGGGGCTAAAGCATTTTTTTTAAATGAATAAAGGTGAATGGTGATTTTGTTTGGAAGCAAAAGAAGGAAATGCCGGTCAGTTGGTCACCTAATAAAGTAATAAGAGCATCTCCGATGCAAAAGCCAAATTTGGCATCCCAAAAAGCACTAGTTGATGCTAAATTCT
>JAESVK010001301.1:2071035-2095580 GCA_017140935.1 Hamamelis virginiana
CTTAATATGTTTTAAAGACTCAATCTCGTTAAGAAATTATTGATTAAAGATGTAAAATTTAAGTAATGCTTTCAATCCAATTGATGTGTAACGTAACATTCTTTAGTCTGGTGTGCGTAAGCTGGCCCAAGATATTTGTATAGAAAAGAAGAAAAAAAAAAACAATTCTTCCATTCAATCACATAACGAATGGGGTGCTACTCCTTACCCAACTAATATGGGATGTGACATTTTTTCTTCATTTGATCACATAAGTTTTATTGGGTCAACTCTATTCCTAAAGAGTGTGTATGGTTCATTCTCATTTCGGTGCTATGAAACTTCTTCCACTCAAATATACAACATCCTCCGTCCAAAAATACAAAATTCTCATTAGGTTAGCTCTGTTCCCAGCGAAGGTGGATCTACACGGTCTCATGTCTACTTCCACTTTGATATCTTAATTATGAAAAACCTAAAGGCATAAAACAAATAGTATTATAATGCACTAGCATGTTCTAGTACTACTCTTACAAACTTAAACCATCAAAAAATGGCCAAATTAATCAATAAGTTACTTCATTCAAAGATCTTAAACTTAAAATGGTATCTCCTATTCAACCAATGTGGGATATAACAAAGCCCTCTTGCTCATCTAATGTTTTTTTATTCCCTTTCATCCTTCTAAATAAACTTCCAATTGTACCCCTAATTTTTTGGTCATGGTAGTATATATTCTCCTTTTATTAAGAGATGTTATTAGTACAAAATTCATTCCTATTGGATAGGGGATCAATCTTATAAAATAGGCTACAATATTGGCACAAGAATTAACTCTTTTGTTTTGATTTCAAGTGAAAAAAAATAAAAACTTTAAAATTGCTTTAAAGAGTATAATATTGGGGGCATTTTGGTAACATAGAGAAAGAAGGGGACATGAAGACTTTATCTTAAGATAAATTAGTGGCAGTAGGAGTATTGGATCCCACCATCACATATTCACATGAACCGTAGACCATGTGTTTTCTTCTTTGTTTTAGTGGGGCTAGCTTTATTAAGAAGTTGAAGAAATGTATCTACAATCAATTCTACCTCTCTCTACAATTTACTTTAATAATATTAGATTAGATTAGATCCAGACCCACCCATTTCTAGGTGGCCCAGACCCATCCTGTGATTTGACATTTTTGGCCCTACCATCACCAAAATAGTCTTCAATTTTACTAATGGTTTTTGTAATTGTGCTGCTAGTGAATGAAATGGATTCAGAAATTCCGTTTTCAGTATTTCCCAATCATGCTGACTGGAACCTGTTAGCAGCTAGCCAACTAGCTAAAATAAAAGAATTACATGCTTGCTTTTTTCAAACTTTGAAACTTTCTTCTATCTACAACAACAAATTTTGGGTTTGTGGTTGAAGACTGCCAAGGCAAGTAATCTAATCTTAAGTTTTTATTTATTTATTATCGATTATCTTATTCAAACAATACACTTTCCGGGTGTTTGGTTGTAGTGAAAATTCAAAGACAAGTTGACTTAAATCCAGCAAATTAATTGCACATGCACCTGCCAAACATTGGATCTCGACATTTCCAATCTGCCCTCATGCGTACATGGTGAACCAAGTCCACTGAAGATGACAGTGATGCGGTTGCAATGTCATTGTTAATGGTTGATGTGGTTCTCTTAGCAGTTTAGCAATTACAATAAAATATTTAAAGACATAGAAGCAAGTAAGCAACTATATAATTATAGGCCAATTCCCACCTAACCTAATCTTCAAGGGGTGGGAGCAGATGTTAGAGAAAGGAGAGGCCTAAATTTTGGACATTAAATCAACCTAGCTAGTCGAATTGAGTAGTAAACTCGATAAATTGGTAATTTTAAAAATAAAGTTTCGATTCGACTCATTTATCTTACAAATTAATGAGCTCAAACTAGTCTTTTATCGAATGAAACTCGTGTAATTTGATTATTTAAAGTTATAATAAGTTTATCGAAACAAATAGTACTCTCTTCGATTTTGATTCGACAAATTAGAGTTTGAAAATAAAGTTTGAATTTGACTCAGTTATTTTATAAGTGAGTTCAAGCATGTTTGCTTTTATTAAATTGATTTAGAGCAAAATGTAAGTAACTTGATTTATGTCAACCTTCCTAAGGATCATAAATTCAAATATTTGAAGCTTGGGATTAAGGGGCTTTCGATGGGAGGCTTAAACAAGCTTCAAGAAGTAAAGGATTCAAATTTTTTGAACCTTGGCATTAAGCCACCACCTCCCCTCACCCAAAAGGCTTAATTGTCTTCCAAGAGGTCACGAATTTGAATCTTTGAACCTTAGGATTAAATCCCCCACATGTAGGGGGCAGTTTATGTAGCCTAAGGGTCTATCTAGTCACTCGATCTTCTAGACCAAAAAAATAAAGGTAAATAAATGAGGTCCTTTTTCATCCCACCACCAAAACCGTTTTACAAAAAAAACAGTCACTTCATCCCATAAAAATAGGCTTCTTCCAAAAAATATGCATATTAAAAAAGCTTATTAATGCATTGATTTGTTATCTTTTTTACCTTTTATTTCCAAAACTACCCTTTTTTTCCACAATTCCATGTGGAGTCATGTCAAGGCATTCTTGGAATAAGAAAGGGTAATATGGGAAAATTAAAAGAAATATAATTTGACTTTTCAAAATAGACTATCATTTTAGGGCAGCCAAAAAAGGAAAGAATGTCTATCTTTATAGGACAGAGGAAGTATTAATTATCTATCTAACAAGAAAGAAGAGAGATAAAAATTGGATAATAATGAACAAACGTGAATCATTTATTTTTTTCAATAATTGATATAACAATAATGGACCGACGTGAATTGCCACATCGATCTACATGCATGGCACATAGACCGAAACATAAATTGAGACTATGTGATAAAACGCATAGCACAACTACTGAATCAAATCACCCACCATAATCACACATTGCAAAGGAGCACCTGTTTTGTCCAGGACATTTCTCAAAACAAGAACCGCAATTATTCGGATCATTTCTGATATCAACACAATTCCCATCACAGCAAATAAGCCCAAAACCACAAACCCGCCCACACGACCCACAGTTGTTCCGATCATTCAACGTATCCTTGCAAAACTGTTGGAAACAACAAGTACTGCCTCCCCAAGGATTTTTCTCGCGATCCAAACACACAGTAGGATCATTACCACACAACAAAACCTTCTGTCTCCCTCGTAAAGCAGACCGGAAAAAGTTTGTGTGTGCCGTCTGAGAGGCAGCTCCGGCGACGCCATGCGAAGTTCCGATCAGGAGAAAAAGGATGAAGGGCCAGTAATGATAAATAGTGGGTCTAAAGAGTATGAAATTACAGGCATTTTCAGAATGGGAGTATGCAGAAAGCATGGAAAGTTAGAGGCTAAACTTGACATGGGTGATGATGATGATGATTTGTATTGTATTGAATGCAAGGACTGATTCTAATATATGTTATCTAATTATTTTTCATTACGTAGATCATCAACCTAACATCTTAATTTCTATATATTAATAATGTTCAGTACATATGATCAGTGTGTCTTGTTCACTTAACTAATAGAAAAACAATATATGCAATGCATATATATCGGTTCTGGTTAGTCAATGAGAAATTGAGAATCTTCTAACTAATCATTTTTCTATTGTAACTGAGATTTGACTGTCTTCCTTAACTGATTGGAAAATGGTTTCTGTGAAGCATATTTGTAATGTCTCAAAATGGTTTGGGTTGGCACCAATCTTTCAAGCATGAAAGTTGAAACAGTACAAAGTTGGTGAAGCCCTGGGCCTGGCCCATATAGGTGGACTAAAATTAACGGGAGCAATGTAAAACTGGGCCAAAGCTGGAATTTTCAAGATCTGGGCCGGACTAAATACTATAGGGCTGTATAGAGGTCTTGACTTCGGCAAGTTTTGAATTAGAAATGGCAACCACATAGCATGGCTCAAATTAGTTGAAAATTAAGACCCAAAAATGTTCATGGGCTGGCAAAGTGATCACTTATCAAAGAGCCCATCCACACCCACACCTGTAAGCCCATTGGCACTCTCCAACTGCACAATCCTAGAATACCTACCAGAGGCGGTTTTCCTCGACTCCTTTTTCAATTTTTCAATTTTTTTTTTTGCTAAGACAAAAGGTAAAACCTACAGCATTGCCCAAACGAAGTAATTTTTCAAAGAGAGTCCAATTGAATCCATAAGCTACAAAAAGAGGAAACCCATTCAGGCCCAGACCCAGACCCATGAGCTAGACAATGGAGAGTAACCTCTTGAGTTTCCATTCTCAAATCCTCCTAGACAATAGAGAGTAACCTTTTCCATTCCTCAAATCCTCAAATCCATATGAAAGCCGGAATTCAATTAAAAGTCTCTAGTAGAACCACTTAAAGATTTTATCATCAGGTTAACTAGTACTTTTTATAAAGACGCGCGCACACACACACCACTTAGAGTCCAATTGCATTAGCTTTTGTTAAAATTACTTTTGAAGTTCAAAATTTCACTTGATCTAAGATATGAAGTGATAATCACTTCTAGACAACTTAAAGAGTGATAAAATGATTGGCAAAAATTTTATACTAGAAGTGATTGTGCCAAAAATTAGAAGGCCTCAACTTTTACCACAATCACTTCTAATATGAAAATTTTGATACGTGAAGACATAGTTTGAACTTAATCGTTAAGAAAAAAATGAAGAAATAATTATCCAAAAGTAATTTTAATTAGAAAAAACTAACCCAAACAGAACCTTAATGTGTTACGGGATCCATCCATGCTCAAAACAGACTCTTATTTTTGATAAAGACACGATGTGAAACTCAATATTGTACTCCAAAAAAAAAAAAAAACTTTGATTTTAAAAGTAATCGGAAAAGCTCTTACAAAAAGACACGTAAAGCTACATAAACAACTATCGATGGCAACTAATCCATTGGCTTTCATACAGGTCAACAGCATGTGCAGAAAGCTATAATTTATGTTATTCAAAGACAATTAAAAAACACATATATGCGATGCTTCTTCACGAGAACTTTCCTTGCAGCATTTCCCATATACCAAATTGACAAATTCACAGAAAGCTAGGAAGCTTAGGGCCATGGTCATGGACAAGATGTGTTGAGTTCTTTGGATTAGTCCTTGGCCCATAGGGAATAACACGAGAAGTTTGTCTTTTTGCACAAAATTATATGCCTTCATGTGGCCTTTTTTTTAATTTTTTTTTCTTGGGGCCAAGGAAGGGCAAACAAAGCCCAGGACAAGCCACATGTGGCTTTGATTCGACGTGAAAATACATCTACACTTCATTAGTCACAAGAATATTAAGCCCGTGACAGACAAAAACTTGGACCCACCAGATATTAATCTCCTTATCTCCACCCCACCACCCCCACCCCTATTCTAGACTTGAAGAAGTTTTTGAACTTGTTTCACACTTGCTCTATAAAGAAAGCAAAAACTACATCATCTGTGTTCACCACTCGTGTTCATGTTATGAAAAGTGGAATTTATTTAGAAAAAAAGGGTTTTTTCATGCACGGTCCGTGATATATATGAAAATAAACATATATAGATATGTTGCAGCTCTTGAGTCTTAGGGTTATAGTGGGCCCCACGTATTATCCCTTTATTTTCATGCACGGCCCATGGCTATAGTGGCTTAGGGTTCTGCTGCAGCTCTTGAGTCTTGTCCCTTTCATGCCAGCCTCACAGAGTCTAGCAAAAATTTGGAGTCATTTGCAGCTGCAGTCTGAATGTCTGATTCATCTAGGCAAGGGCCCACAATTTGTACATGGGCCCCACGTATTATCTCCAAATCTCCCTCCATTCATTGGATCTCTGACAGGTCAATTTGCCATCTGTACTGCCACCTATGTGGCAAAATTTGTTCAAGATGTCTAAAATAATAGCAGGTGTAAAGGGCTACTACGGTTGTGTGCTTAAATATATCCAAAGTTTCCTACAAAAGGAAACAGACAAAACGACAATAGCATTTTTGTATATTTTGATCACCAATACACTGCCAAAGGACTCTTGGTGCAATGGTGGTATTTTCTTTTTAAAATAGAATTCCTGGATTCTAACAGCCTGTTTGGTACGAGAGAAGAGTGGGAGGAGGGCAGGGAGAGAAGGGAGAGGAGGGGAAAGGGGAGGGAAGATGGGTAGAAGGCCTATTTGGTATGAGAGGGGGAGGAGGGGAGGAAAAATGGGAGGAAAGGAGCCAATTTTCAATCCGCCCAAAATTGGGCGAAAAAGTGGAGGGAAGCCAACTTTATGTCATAAAATGACTTTATTGCCCTTTTATAATTTTGAAAATCCACAATTGCCCCCATTTCTTCTCCAAGCAAACAACTATACATATATGCCCACGTCCACTGTTTTATACACACACACACACACACACACACACACACATGTGTGTGCACACACACGTGAAGGCTTCCAAATCATTTTTAATATTTTTATAAATTATTAAAATCATTTAAAATATATATGAATATGAGAGGATAAAATTGTAATTCAATACAATACATCATTTCTCTTCCCCTTATTTACCAAACACATGGAAAGAAGGAAACCACTTTTTCATCCATCATACCAAACACACAGGAAGGAAAAAGAGTTTCCCTCCCCTGAGGAAGAAAAGTCCATCCCTCCTACCTTCTATTTTTCCATCCCTCCTACCAAACGGAGCATAAGCATATTTATTAGTACTAGAATGAAGTTGAATGAAGATTTCTTTTTTTTTTTTCTTTTTTTTTTAAAATTTTACCGTTTGGATTTTTTTTTATAAGTATTTATTTGTTTTTTTTTAAATTTTTCTAAGAAATTACATATTGCAAATTAAAAAAAAAATAAATAAGTACTTATAAAAAAACAAATCCAAACGGTGCCTTAAAATTGAAATTGCTTTTGGCATAAATTGAAAGAATCCATGATTAAAGCCTTTTTTGAATTAGTTTTACTGAAAATCACATTTGACACCTCTCTCTCTTTACTTATCTCTTTAAATTTCATCCAAATTATTTCTTCACATATCAAAATTTTCATTCAAGAAGTTATAATAGCAGAAGTTAGGAAACCATCTTTAACCAAAATCAATTTTAAAATCCATAATTTATTATGATTTTGGGACTTTAAACTAGAATTTTAAGCTCCAAAAGTAATTTTAGGCAAAGCTAATCCAAACGGGACTTAAGCATTTTTTTTTTATAGTATTTTCCTTTTCTTTATCTCATACTTTCTAAGATCCAAACCAAACTTAAGCATTTTTTTTTAGTATTTTTTTTTTCTTTCCCACATACTTTCTAAGATCCAAACAGTATCTAATTTCTAATAATTGTAACAGAACAAAGAGAACAAAATTCTTGCAAAATAATGAAGGGCATTATTGTAGTTGTCACCTTAACATTCACTCTCTGCTGCTAAGTTTTGCCCAAATTCCTATCTTCTCCCTCCCATAATACAAACGATCAAGTTTTTGTCTGTATAGCATCAACAGAAGAATAGAGGGGCCAATGAAGTTTGGATTTTGGCTGCAACAATCACAAGGAAATGTTCCAAACCTCCAATACCCTGCAGCACTTCTTTATCTCTCTACATAGCTCTCCTCTTATCTCTAACAAAATACTCTTTTCTCTCATGAAACCAACATCAACATGTTTCAAAATTCAATGGCTCCTCTCTTCTCTTCTTCTTCTTCTTCTTCTTCTTCCTCCTCAGCATCATTCCATGGTCACGAAAGAATAAACCTCGAATCCATACGGGCACTTGTCGTTTCGATCAATAAATACATTCATGAATTCTTAGAGAATCCCAGAAGCCGGAATTCTCTAAAATTGAGATGCACCTCCAAGCTCAAGATTCAAAAGCAAGAATTCTTCGAATTCTCTGAGCATTCAGTTCTGTCAAATCTTTATTGGGGCATTGAGAGCATTGAATCTGCAGTTCAGGTGAAATGGTCGGAGGAGAAAATGTCGCGGTTGAAGAATTGTGAGAGAATGCTTCAAGTCCCTGCATTGCTTGATGAGCATGGAGTCACAGCTGGAATCTCGAATAGGTACTTGGTTTGTTGCTCCTATTTTTTCCTCTCTGTGGTTGGGAAGCTCCAAAGGGATGAGTTGCAGGTTGCACTGCATTTTCTTCAAGCTCTCTTGGTCTTCCCAAGACTTGTCTGTACAGAATTGGCACCGGAACTTTGCAAAAGTCTTTTTCCTTTGCGCACTATGTCTGGAAGGCAAGCAAGTGGAACGAGAAGCTCGGCGTCTGTGTCTCTTGTAGATTTTGGTGAGGATGAGGGCGATGCAATGAGGCAGATAGCAAGGAGATATAAGGACTGGTTAATGTATTATCAAGTCATGTTATATGGAGAGACTCCTCAATGGAATTGTCAAAGCAGAGATATTCACTTCCCCGATGACAAACCAGAATATTTTAAGTAAGTTTTCCCATAATGCTATCATGAATCTGCAGGGGAAAAAATTTCAAATGCAGTCTAAATTGAAAAAAAAAAAATGCAAAACTGCAAGAAAATGAAATTTTGCAGAATGAACAATTTTCTTATGCATGGCCAAAATTTAATCAATCAAAAGAGTCCTTAATTGACAAAAGATGAAAATATCACAGAGCATCCATACAACCCAGATATGCAACTCAATTCATGACCTTCACTGTATTAATTAGAACTGCATTTAAAGCCAACAATGACACAGAACAATACATATTCTGTAACCAGCCAATTCATTCATATTTTAGGTCTTGTTTAAGGAAAATCTGGAAGGATGCTGTTGTGTGAGGCATCTATGATTATTGGGTATGATGGTGTGTTTTTAGTATTTAAGTAATGCATCACTATTCTGAATCATAAACAATGCTTTGAGAAAGCAACCTGCATCAAAATTATACAGAGAGAGAGAGAGAGAAAGTTTCCTTCATATGGGAGATTAATAGAATTCTTTTGCAACAAAGTACCAAATTTCTCATACTTCAAACTCAGACAATGAGAGTAATTTAGAACAAGAAAATTTTAAATACATATATACGTACACATACAGATTAAGAAAAATTTATAAAATCACAAATATATTCTCAGTATTGTTTCACCTGTTAGCATGTGTCTTCCTAATGGAGTATCAAATAATTGCATCCATGAGTTTACATGTATTAGTTTGACATGCATTTTCAATTTATACGCAACAACAACCGGGGAATATTTTTGCCCACTAAAACAATGGAACTGTACTCTGAAGTACATGATTTTCCAGATGTTAGTCGTTTCTTTATCCAAAAAAATCTGCCGAATTTATTTAGAACTCCTAAGGTAACCAAAATTCCTGCAACATCTCACCATTAATCACTGCTCATGGACAGGTATCGGAAGTCTACTAGCACAGAATCATCAAATTCAATTGAAGAAGGAAATAGCTTGCGAACTTACCATAAAGTAAGTCTTGAATTAATTTTCCTTCTCTTTCTCCAATACAAGGGAATTACTTTTATCTGAATGCAATTAGGTAACTAAAAGCATATTTCCTCTAGTACTTATTAAGAAAAAATTGTTTTAGTGTCAAGAGGTCATAATTTATGTAATCAACAAGTCTCACAACTTAGAAGAAAAATGATCTAGAGCATATCTAGGGTAGAAAAGAAACGTACTGAGAACACCCTTCGCGGCCCCCTCCGCCAGGTCATACTTAACAATACTTCAAATTGCAGACTCCCAGTTCTAAGTCTAAATTTCAACACTAATTGCCCACAACATCCACTAATAAAATTTATAAGTTATCATTTACAATTGCCCTTTTATAGTTTGTATGATCATTTAAAATTGATGCAGTTTGACAAGGTACATCCACTTGATCCTCTAGAAAATATAACTGATGACATGATAGGCAAAGCCAAGGAATTCAGGGAATTTCCAGAGTTTAAAGCTCATATGAAAGCTTCAAAAAATTTGTATCAAGTTCACAGTAGGGATATCAAAAGTAGTTCAAATATCAAATGCCTCCAGGATATGCTTGAGGAACCCCAGCCAGAGATGCCAATATCAGTGGATTCAGACACCGACTATTCCACAAAAGTAGATAATTCTGAGGTAATCTTTAAAAACAACAAGAGATTGCTCAGGAGTCCTCAACCAGACAACTATGATAAGCCTGGCCAATTCTTGTATTTTTAATTTTTTAATTTTTGGGTTCATTTCTGAGCAAGCCCCCCAAAAAAAATCATGGAAGAATTAAGATTCCACAATGCTAACTCACCTTTTTCTGCATCAGGCAAATGCAGATGACACTGAAAGCTCAATGGAAATTGCAAGATCAAATGCAGATGATCCACGACCAGAAATTTGTGATCAGTTTGTTCCAAAATCACTATGATATACCATTTTCATTTGGTATCTTAACCAACTATAGAAAGTTTTATATCAGTACTAATTTTTGTAAATTCAATTGCCTGACCTATGCAGGAGGAAGCAAGCTTCTCGCTCCGTATCAAACCGAGAGTGTACAGAATTCTTTTTGCCACATGCTACTGAACATCAAATGCATGAAGAAGCCAAAGAAGTAAATATCACTAAGTTCTTTTCTGGAAGATTTCACAGTTCCATCAGTGATTTAACTTTATCAATCTTGGAACTCAGAGACAAGAAATCACATACCTTGTGGAATTTCCATAGGGAAGAGGCTACAACTCAGAGGAGATTAGAGGTACCTGATTTCCAACTCTTCAATCATATGCCATCTACATCTCTGAAGAATTATAGGTTCACCCAGGCAAATTACCAACAAAGTACTGCAAGGGAACAACAAGCCTCCAGAAGCCAAAAGTTCTCAGAAGAGGTGCATCCAGAAAAGGATTCCCACAGTGAAGCAGTGGGAATATTTGAGAAAGAAATTTCAAGACTATGCTTCTCAGAAGGACTAGGAAAATGTGATGAAGATTACTCTGTAGAAGTTACTACAATATATGAAGTATTGAACAGTAAAATAGGAGTGAAATATGCTCTGTTAAAGGATGTAATTCTGGATCAATTGCTTACCGCTATCTCTACTTCCAAAGAGGAGGGAATAATAAGGGCATCAGTGTCTATTCTTTCATCCATTGTTTCAGGAAACAAGTCAGCTATAGAAGACATCAAGAAAAAGGGTTTGCAGTTGTGCGATTTGGCAAATGCTCTAAAAAGAAATGTGCATGAGGCTGCTATTCTTATCTATTTAATAAATCCATCTCCTACAGAAATCAAAACTTTAGAACTATTACCAAAACTGGTGGAGGTTGTGTGCACTTCAAACAATTACAAGAGCGGTCTGGCATCACTCCTGCCGACACCTCCTGTAGCATCATTGATGATGATTGAAGTATTAGTAACTGCATTTGACTATGCTACAAATAACATCCACTTGGCTGCAGTCAGTTCACCAAGAGTTCTTTCTGGTCTCCTGGATGTTGCAATAAATAATAATCTAGAAGAGTTTGTTGCTTTGGCCTCTATTCTGGTCAAATGTATGAGGTACGATGGACAATGCAGAAAACATATATCACAACTTATCCCTGTGGCTCCATTCGTCTGCATCCTTAGAAGCAACGAGACACGTGCCAAGTTCATCGCGCTCGAATTTTTTCACGAGATCCTTCGCATGCCACGGTATGAGAAAATGCTTCAAATTCATTACTTCACATGTTATTTAATATTCAAATATCGTACCATATAGATTAAAAGTGAACATGTGGTTGATTGTGCATATAAAATACTATGTATTCAGAACATGTAATCAAGGATTAGAAAAATAAATATTATTAAAATTTTTTCATGCTCTGATGACGAAATGTGTTGGACTTCTTACTTCATAGTTCGTATAAACCAAGTTTCCATGAAATCTCACTGCCGCAGTCTCCATTATGTTAAAGTGTAAAATAATCTCTTCATATGGACGTGATTATTATTTTATCAGTGGACTAGCTCAAATCTGCCAATATGCATGTCCTAGAAAAACAATTCACTATAGTGCACCCCATCTCTTTGTGAAAATGTTACATGGTACATTCTGTTAGTACAGATGTTCAGAATCCAAAGCTGCAAAACTTGTACAGCATTATCCCAGTCCTATGATTGCCTTCTGAGATTCATTTTTTTATTTCTGTCAGGTCATCAGCCATTAGTCTCTTGCAAAAGATACAAAAAGAAGGAAGCATCAACATTATGCACATACTAATGCCCTGCCTCCAACAGTTGCAATCTGAGCACCAACTTTTGGCAGCAAATTTGCTGCTTCAATTAGACATGCTGGTAAGTTTAAATTTTGGAAATTCCTATATTTTACAGGTCACAGCTGTCATTTTCCAGGCTTTCATAATGGGATGAGTCTTACCATGCTATGTTGTCCTCAAGAAAACCATAACCAACTTTATTCGACTAAATTTGATTAATATATTTTGGCATACTAGCTTTCTTCTTTTTTTTCTTCCATTTTTTCCCCTCTTTAGGAAATGGAATTTCACCCTCAATTTATAGGTTTCCAGTCCTTTTCTTCCTCGATTGATATAGATAATTTATCATGAAAGAAATGAATATGTAAACTTCACAGCATCCTTCAGTAACAATTAAAAGTAATTTCAAACTTGAATTCAAAATTGAATTACTGAATCAAGAATCTTTTTGGCAAATGGAACAGCTTCATGTGCAGTATCTTAAAGAGATAGCCACAGCATATATGGAATGAGTAAACTTCCATTAAGCAATATTATCTTTATCATATGCAACACTTTATAACAGAAATATAGACAAACAAGAGTGCATTACACTTTAGAAGTTCATTAATATTCTTTTTAGTAATGATTGTTTAAGGACAAGAGGATAGGGAAGGTGTTAGCTAGCCTGTTAGTAAGGTCTCCACTTAGTTGTACCTTCCTGGGATTGAATCTCACCTTCATTACCGATCACAGGTTTAGAGGTTTGGGGGAGGGTTATCGCCAGTTGTGTAGCCCATGGGCCAAGTGGGTTTTCCCTAGGACGAAAAATAAAAGAGCAGGAGGATAGGAAGATTCCATTATTAAGACATTATTGAACAGTCGCATGCATTTCACACCATGTCACTATTGATTTATAATTTTTAAGTGCAAGAAGACATCAACTGACAGAGCAAGACAACAAATAATCTGCAGGAAGATTCATCTGGTAAGAGTATATACAGAGAAGAGGCTATGAAGGTCCTCCTTGAGTCAGTGGCATCTGAAGAATGTTCTACTACACAACTATTATCTTCTTTCATTTTATCAAATCTTGGTGGAACTTATGCATGGACAGGGGAGCCATATACAGTAGCATGGTTAGTAAGAAAGGCAGGTTTGAACTCATTGTATTACAGGAATATGATAAGAAACTTTGATTGGTTGGATCAAAGCCTACAGGTGAGCTGTGATGAAAAATTCAGTATGCTGTAGTTTAAAACTATTATTAATGACTAGTGTCACCCAGGAAGCAATTATACAATTGAAGAAAACTGCATGAATATGCAGGATGCCAGCACAGACACATGGTGCAGTAAAATTGCTAGAAGAATCATTAAAATTGGGAATCCTCTCTTCCATGCTTTGGAGATGGGACTAAAGAGCAAGACAAGGAGGGTTTCTAGGGACTGTCTCACAGCTATTGCATGGCTTGGATATGAAATTTCAAAGAGTCCAAATGATTTGAGATATTCTGCATGTGAGATCTTACTGAGCGGAATTGAGCAATTCTTGCATCCTGGATTGGAGCTTGAAGAAAGACTTTTAGCATGTCTCTGCATCTACAACTATACATCTGGTAAAGGTAATGCCCCATAATGTGAAAGATTTCTATGCAATAAGTGCTATATAGAAACACAAAGTGCAAAAAAACTAAAAATATAAAATGTGAAGGCATCCCCGAGTATCGATAATTAACACACTGGAATTATAAGAATGGGTTAGGTAGAGATCATCAATAAAAACAATTAACTCTATTCATTAAGGAGTGTCAGGACATTTTATGGAAGTCAAATCATTGCATTTTCTTTTACGTAGCACAAGCTATTTTGAGTATATCAAGTATGACACAAATCCCTTTTCTTTTTTCATTTTGGTGTAACAAGAATTGACATCATTTACATTTTGCTTCAATACTTTTGGTAACAACAATAGTTTTGTGCAAAGAATCTATCAAGGTTTAGCAATCCACATCAAATGATCATTATATTGTCTTTTACATATCACTAGCTATGGAGTATATTGAGCATGACACAAATCTGTTTTCTATTTCATTTTGGTGTAACAAGAAATGACATCATTTACAGTTTGCCTCAATACTTTTGGTAACAACAATAGTTTTGTGCAACGAATCTATCTTTCATAAGGTTCTGCAATCCACATCAAATGATCGATTTGTTAAAAGGTATGGAAAACATAATGGAATCATCATTTCAGTTCCATTGGATGACCTAAAGCCCCTAAAAATAAGACCAGTTCTTCCACAAAGATGAAAAAAATTCTGACTCAGAACCATGGAAAGTGGAAACTATATATATAGGAAAATGCTATATGTTCCCAAAAAAAAAAAATCTCAAAAGTGTATTCCAGATGATGTGGCAGTTAATCTAACCCTTCTCTTTTTTAGCAAATTCTCTCCTAGATAATAAATGAAGGCTAGGATTCATATGGGATGCCTTTTGGGCACAATTTTTTGGGATATATATATATATATATATATATATATATATATATATATATATATATATATATATATATATAAACATGCCCCTCAACAAGCTTGAGTGATCAGCTGAATACCCACTATGAACAAGTCAGTCATCAGCCCAGGAATGATTTGGCTCGATTATTAAATGTAACTTACGAGTTATGTCCCACTACCTCCTAAAGTGAAAAGGCCATTGGTGATAATTGCAGGATCATTAGTGAACATATTAGTGAAGTATGTGTATTTTTCCAATCAAATTAAAGATGGATTTCCTTTGTGTAGGGATGCAGAAACTAATACATTTCTCAGAAGGAGTACGGGAGTCACTAAGACGTCTTTCAAACATAACCTGGATGGCAGAGGAATTGCTGAAAGTAGCTGATTATTTCCAGCCCAATAAAGCGGTGAGTCTTCTAGCACACTTCAAGAATTCAGCAAACAGCTTACTACATATATTTTTATAACACAAATCTCTTGAGAGGAACCCAAAGGTTGCCTCGTATTTCATTATCAGATTTGATGCACAACATACCTTACCTTTTGAAATTATCCAGAGGGCCTAATCCCCAATATGAAGGCCTAACAACATAAATCTGACCCCCCCATTCCAGCCTGTTAACATCAAAAGAACAAATCATAATTTCTGCATAATGATTTCTTGAGGATTACAAAGGCTATTGACATGGTTCAACCCTCTTTATGTCCAGGGTTGTGCAATGGTGACCTACATGACACAAGAAAAGTCAGCCTGAACTGTCTTACCCTGCTATCATTTGTATATGTTACTAAAACTGAACAAAGTTATCAGTATTAAAGTGTATAAAACTTCAAAGGAGAGACATCGGACAATACAACTCCAAAAAAAAAAAAAAAAAAACCACAAGCATACACATCTCTTTGGGCATATGATAATACAAAATGGTATTACTCGTAAAAGCAATATACGTGACATGTATGCTATATTAACTAATGTGGTTGTTCTAACAAGAAAAAAAAGGATTTAAAACGGATACAACAACAGCAACAAGAAAAGTCTCTTCATAGCCAAATTGACATGCAGTGAGCATAAATGGCCAATTTGTTTTAAGCATCTCACGTTTTCATTTTAATTTTTGTTTTGTTAAGTGCAATGTTGACCATTGGTAACAAATATTCACTCTATGTCTTGCCCATTTCATTGCAATGGTAAGAGCAGCGTATATCTTGCGTTCACACACAAATTCTGGAAGCGCGTACAAATCGCAGTGGAGCTGTAAGTGCCCTCATCTACTACAAGGGACAGCTATACAGTGGATACTCAGATGGTTCAATAAAGGTATCACATACTATCATGTTCTTCATACTTAAAAATTAACTATAATAATAGAACCTAAGCATATTGTTTCTTGGCAAGGAAGATGCAAAGTAGAGCTGGCAATATTTGGAGGCTCACTTGATAAATAATATGGTTGTGAGGCATCCAATCAGGTGCCCCGTGTCCAAAATGAAAGGAAATCTTCCAATTATGTTAAGAAAAAAAATGAATAAAAGAACCTAATTTTAACGTGTCAATGTATTAAATAGGTGTGGGACATCAAGGGGCAATCAGCCACACTTATACAGGACATAAAGGAGCACAAAAAGGCTGTGACATGTTTTTCACTTTTTGGGCCAGGGGACAGCCTTCTAAGTGGATCTGCTGATAAAACCATTAGGGTATGTTGGACTTCTGAGTTCTGACCACACTGACCACTTTCTTTTCTTTACCAGGACACAAAAACTGAACTAATTTACAAATTGCACTATTCTTCCCTCCACAGGTTTGGCAAATGGTTCAAAGGAAACTGGAGTGCATTGAAGTAATAGCAACAAAGGAACCAATTCAAAGTTTAGACACTCACGGCCAACTAATTTTTGTAGTTACCCAGAGCCATGCTGTGAAGGTAAAAACAATGACGACAACAACAATGATAATATAAATGACAATGCTGAAGATTATATCAGCAACAATAACAATTCTCTGTGGGGCAACTTGCATTGAATATGTATGCATGTATATATGCACATATAAAAGCTCCCAAACTTCAGCATAATGATGCTATAAATAATAAATGGAGAAAATCAAATTTTAATTCCTCATTGTGAATTAGTAATAAAATAACCATTTAACTGCAAAAACGGTCCTTTTTCTTTTCAGGTGTTTGATGCATCAAGAACGGTCAAAGACACTTGCAAGGGTAAACACGTAAAGTGCATAAGGGTTGTTCACGGAAAGATTTACATAGGCTGCATGGATTCAAGCATACAGGTTGGCTTGAGGTTCTTGTTTGATACAAAACTCATGCACCAATTGAAATCATAAGTGATATGTTACTATATATAGGAGTTAACTATAACAAACACCCGGGGGAGAGAGATCAAAGCACCAGCAAAGAGTTGGAGGATGCAAAACAAACCCATCAATTCAATTGCAGTGTATAAAGATTGGCTTTATAGTGCAGGTGCAATTGTTGAGGGTTCAAATTTCCAGGTAAGGACTATAATTGTAAATCTAGATGCTATGGAAGAACTTCTTAATGATTGGAGGATGATGCAGGAATGGAGAAGACACAATAAACCCCAAATGTCAATAGTGACTGGTAAAGGAGCAAATGTACTGGCAATGGCAGTTGTGGAAGACTTCATATACTTAAACTGCAGCTCATCAGCGAGCATCCTTCAGGTGACTAATGCAATTTTACATGTACAGTCTCATTGTTATGATCAGGAAAATAAACACACACACACACACTGAAGTTACCTACTGTCTTGAATGACCCTTTCTATGACCTGCTAAAGCACACATTGTCAGACCCATTAATGAATTGATCGAGATAGGTATCTAGTTCTTGGGTCCTAGAAGGGGTCAGCTGAATACAATCCTAACCTTCGATATTGCATGGGGTATCCGCTCTAGAGACTCAAACCTATGCATTAGCACTTGACAGCTCGAGACTTTTACAAGTTACATGGTTCCAAGCATGTATGTGGAAATGCACTAGAATCCCCTTAATAGTTAATAGAACATCATTAGGGTCCAACTGTCCAGCTAGTAGTATGTACCCCACATTTCTTCTATCTAGAGCTACATCCTTGACAATCGTTAACATAGAATCTAACTTGTGCAACCAGATCTGGTTGAGAGGGTCACAGCAGAAAGTAGGAAGATTATCAGCAGGCAGCAGAATAACAAGCCTCCTCACGGCCAATGACATTGTTCTATGTGGTACCGAGACAGGGCTAATAAAGGTGCCTCCACTCACTCATCTGGCACTAAAATTTTTCATTCTGCTTTGTTTAATTCCTCAAAGTTCCTTATTAAAACAACCCGATTCTAATACTTGACAGGGCTGGATCCCCCTCTAGCATAAGATATAAAGCGGCAAAATCCGCCATTTCATCTTTATCAAATATCAGGTGAGCTCAATGGCAAAGGAGCGTTTGTTTGATTTGGTCACATCACCAAGTGAAAACCCAGTGTATAATATTAAGGGATGAAGAAAAACTATATCACATGATGGATTGCAATAGCAGTGTTACCCTTTGAAAGAATGTCTCCATGTACAAATATTGTATACCACACTTATAGATTATAATGAATAACTAAACGCAAAGATATCTCTGCCGGTCATTTCTGCTTCATTTAAATGGAAATGTTGTAAAAATTAAATCAAATTTGGATTGAGCTTTCGCTCAAAGATAATAGAATGGGGAAACGAGGGAAACACTTCAGAATTTAGTACCCGAAGGAGAAGCAGAAGCATTTTAAGGCAAGTCCCATAGATTTATAATGCTATTTAAGCAATATCAGTATTGGGGAACTTTCAGAAATGCCATGAGTAACCATGGGATATAAATGGTGTCGCATTCATCAAGACCCAAGTAAATACTAATAATAATAATTTAAATGGGTTTTTTCTTTCTTGACAACTGCCACTCAACTTGTTGCTTTCCCACACAAAGCAAAAAAAAAAATCAAACGCGCGCGCTGGCGCTAAACGTAGTTCTTTCTCGGGAAAGTTGGTGCTTGCGATTCTAAAATTTTATATAAAATTCAAAAAAAAAAAAAAAAAAAGCGAAATGAATAACGTCACGGGAAATATTATATATGTATATATTTATATATATATTAGAAAGGTGTACCTGACGGCACTGCAGCTCGAAAACTCCGATTCTGAGATATTGAGATGAAAACTCTCTCTCTCTCTCTCTCTCTCTCTCTCTCTAAGAAAGAATTATGGAATGGGTTAGTAGCTGAGAGAAAACAGGGTTTTGAATTTGGTTGCAGCTTCATGCTGCTTCGTTTTTTGCTGGGATTTATTCGGCAATGGCGGAGTGGAGGGACTTGAAAAATCAAATCCATGGGAATTTTCGGCTACTCCCTGAAACGAACCGTTTTTTTAGCTTTTTTAAAAAACAGCTGAAAGCAACTTTTACGGTCATAATAAAATGCAGTCAACTCCTTTCTCCGAATGAATTACCAAGGGTCTGTTTGGCTCCTGTTTGGCCATTTCCAATGATGGATTAAAAAGGAGATGCAAATTCATTTTTGCATTCGGATGTAAAAATATTTATTTTCATGATGGATTCAAAATCTCAATGCAAAATGCATTAGATTCAAATTTTGATCTAGATTTTTATGGATTCATTTTCTTTTACAGACACATGAAAATACATGAAAATTTGTACTTAATCTGAGGAAGAGAGAAATAGAAAGAGAAGGCATAAAAATGAATAGTGTATAATTAGAATTTGCGGATCTAAATGGTTATAAATTTCGCTATAGCAAATTCCAAAAATTAGTTTGGATCCAAGTAAATGGATCCAACAATTGGAATTGTTATTAATTCAAATTGAAAAGAAAGAAAAAAGGTAAATTCCCGTAAGTTATCTTTTGGCAGGTTTATTTTTGAAAACAATTTTCGATTGTTCGGTTGTAAACTCTCCGAAAATGTTTCTTCGTCTTCCTTGGTTATAAAAATAGAAAACATAATTAATAAAACATATTTTGCTAGATTATCAATATACACATAGTTACCTAAATTTATTCTTTGTAAACAATATGAAAAAATAAGACATAAATTTTAAAAATTGAAAACAAAAAATAAGACATAAATTTTTAAAAATAAAGTATTTTCAAAATTCACTGCGAGTATGAACTTAATTTTTATTTTATTTTCACAAATTTCTAAAATTTTATTACTTCTTTTGCCTTTGTCACACAATTGCTATCATCACCACGCATCTTTATTCTCCCATCACATTGTGATTTCGGTTATAAGACAAATTACAAGTTCATTTAGACAGACTTAGAGCATCTATGATGAAATGTCATTTGAGCTATCATTGTCAAAATTTAGTATTGGCATCCAAATAATTTGCTCTAATGGATTACCATTTGAGTTGTCAAACTTTGGCAATATTGACACATTAAATGACATTGCTATTTATGCCATATCGTACTTTTCTTATAAAAATATGAGAAATGTCAAATCATGATACTAATGCATTAGAACGTATGGATGTCAAAAATTAGCATTGATGTCATTTGGGGTGCCAAATTTTGGCATTGGCACCTCAAATAACATGAACGCATTGAAAAAGCTCTTACTTCCTACTTTTACTTTTAAATTACTCGGTATTAACTCAAAATCAATACCATGAGAGAGAGAGAGGCCTCATTTGATCTCACTTGTAAAATAATAGAAGCAGGGTTAAACTTTATTTGTGAGTTATTTAACTTGCCAGGTCAAGCTTGACCAATTGAAATCAACTCAGAACTCAATATATTAAATCTTGCTCATAAGATAAAATGAGTGAAGTTCAAATATTATTTTGACTTGATAATTTATTGAACTAAACTTATGTATGATAAATAAATGAATTCAAAATTAAAATTAAGCATTAACTTTAATTTATAAATAATTATAAATATTTTTTTTATTGAATTAAGTTGAAGTTTGAGTTTTTTTTTTTTTTATTTAAGTTATGGCGTGTTTGGATAAGCTTTTACTTCTTATTTTTCTAATTCTAAAAGTAAAAAAAAATGAAAGTTTTTTATATTTTATATAGTACAAAATTTTAATAGTTACTTTTAAAAGTTATGGAAGTAAAAATTTATTACTCTCTCAATTTTTTAAAATAACTATAAATTTTTTGCACCCAAAATTTGTATTTTTGTTTTTAAAAGTAAAAAAGAGGAAGAAAAAATTTATCCGAACCGCCCTCACCTTTTGAGCTGGGATATATTAGCGTATGGGAAGCTGCCAAAGGTGGAAGATTTTTTTATCTTTTCCCTTTTCAAGGCCTTGTCGTGGGTTTCGTGGTCCAATATCGTTGAGCATCAAACACGTGCGAGTTCATAAAGCAGACAACGTGCTGGGGAACTGTCATTTCGTGGGAACTAAAATCCCACCCGTAGATTAAACACTCGCTCACACGCAAGAAGACCTCACGATGCGTTTATATATCTCCCCTTCGTTAACATTACAAAATATAAAAGAGGAGAGAGAAATGGCGGACTCGAAATACACCGTGGAATCTATCAGGGAATGGATCGTCGAGCACAAGCTTCGAGCCGTAGGTAATTTCTTTTCCCTCATAGCTCACAAGTTCTCGTCTTTTAAATTTAATTTTTTAATTAATATTTTGTTGTTATTTATCTATTTCTGTTTTGATTTTGACCTTTTTATTGTTAAAAAAAAAAAAACAAATGAAGGATGTTTGTGGCTAAGCGGCGTAGCGGGTTCAATCGCCTACAATTGGTCCCAACCCAACATGAAAACCAGCGTTAAGATCATCCATGCCAGGTATATTTCCTCTCTCGATTGAAAAACATCTGTATATATAGACGTGTGTAATTATATTATTACATTCCCAAATGCAAATTATTTTTTATTTTTTTGTTTTTTTAAATTCGGGCTGTTATTGTGAAAATTTTGACATTTTAAGGTGTGAAGAATTATTGTCTTATAATTAGGGCTGGAAAGGCTGCTCTTTGCTTGATTATTTGACAAAATAAAAAATGAAGTTCGTTTTTTTTAAAAAAGGGTTTAAACTTGAAACATTTATCTTGCAAGCGACCTAAAATGAGCATTTTATTAAAGCTCGAGTAGTTTGATTATTTAAAGTATTGATGAGCTTCTCAAGTTGAGTAGTACTATACTCGAGCTTTCGTTGACAAATTCATGAGTTTATAAGTATGGTTTGCGCTTGTCGGCTTGGAATGTTTATCTTACAAGCGACCTCAAATAAAGCTTTTTATAGAGCCAACTGAAGCCAAGCCTGATTACTTTGGCTTTTTTTTTTCTTTTTTTTTTTCTGCAGCCCTAGTCTTATTAGTGTGCCCCATGATCAAACTTTTAATTAGAGAAGAATTTATCATCAGTAATAGAGAATGGGGAATAGAAAGTGAATATTGATGTTAGTTTGGGGTAATTGTATCAGATAAATGAGAAATTTTTGGCCTGTATTCGTGAGGACCCAAATGGGTACTTATGAGTTATGGAGTATGAATACAACTAGTTTAGTATCATTTTTTATTTTTATTTTTATATTATCTTTCTTTCAAACTCAAAATGCTGACTATTTTGTAAGTTGGGATGAATGTATAAGTAGAAGAAGAAATTTTTGTGTTAAATTCATAGCAATCCACTTGGGTACTTGTAGACTGCAGATTAAAGTATCTTGGTACTGGCTTTCTTCAACCTCAAGATAGTGACGAAACTCTTATATTGAGTTTCTTACACAGTGTTTACTGTAGACAAATCCGGAAATGCTAACGACAATGATTGGTATATGTCATGACCTTTTAAATGAAAATTTCTGTATAGAGATCGCTGCATGAGGTTTGATTTATTTATTTTTCTTTTCTTTTTCAAATTGTAACTAGACAGGCTCAATTGGCCTTCAAATGGGCTGTTAACAGTATATAAATTCTGGGGAGAGAGAGAGAGAGAGAGAGAGAGAGGAAGAGGATATTAAAGACAAGAGTTTGGGGTTTTGAGGTTGGATTTTTCGATAAGAGTGACATACGAAACCTTGAGGTAGCCTATCATGCTATTGAGGCTAAACTTTCAGACTTCACAAGAATACAAAACTGGCCTTAAAGACCGTAGATGGGATGTGACAGCCCATGATAATGGTAAGATTTTGGATGAACAGCCTTAACAATTCATACTTGCCATTTTTGCAGTGGTCAACTGTGAACAAATATAAGAACAGCACAACACAAATGAAATGGCCAATTAATCTCCGGATCAATAACCAAAAATGGGATCAATTTGAACCGATTGACAATTGTTAAGCCAAGTCAAAGTATTAGAGATGGGGAAGCATATGAGACAGGTGGTATATTGGATAACAGTTTAACATCTATTCTGGTGGGGTGACTTACACAGCCACTGGCATGGATGAATTCAGGAGTAGGCCTTATGGTTTATGCCAAGTATCATGGGGGACCAAACCTCTTATAATTGACTGCCAATAGAGCCCGCCTAATGTAATCATCAGGCATGTATTTGTCAAATGATCAGTTTTGTGATGTTGCAGAGTCTTGGGACTGTTATGAACTTTTGCATGTTGATCTTGGCTATGGCTTACCACCAATTTCGTGTCGAATTGAGAAATAAGAATGTTGGTTTTAAGTTCTATTGAATTAGGTTATGACTGAAAGGTGTAGAATGCTCAAGAATTAACAACCTTTCTCCGTTGCTCTTCCAATGTTTTATTACTACCATGGGTTTTGCAATAAAAAGATTATCTTGGGCCCAATGGTTGGAGTTGCAATGCTTGTGCTAGATTTTATTTCTTTATTTCTCTTTAACATAATGGTGTTCCATCCTTGTCTTTCATTCAAATAGTCAGTATGATGCTGGTGATGGGAGATTTATTCGTTTGGTTAAATATTTGGTATTCTAATTCACCTGAATGTGAGGTTTTCCTGCTCTTGTTCAAGTCCTAGGTATGCCTTGCAAAATGTTGTCTCCTTGTGCCTCTCTCTCTCTCTCTCTCGCGCGCGCACACACACACACCAATTGAGGTTAATAATATTCAAATCCCCAATCTTGCTGTTACACTGTGAGTGCTGGTATGATATTATCTGGGAGCTTCATTTGCTGATGGGCATTCTCTGGGGGCGGTTAAGCCCCTCCGTTGTAGCCTTGGGGTGTCTGTCTCCTCTCCTCTTCTCCAGTACCTCTTCCTATTTTCATTGATACACTGCAGCGTTTTCCAACAAAATAAAATAAAATTGTATACAACGCTCGACATCATTTAAGGAGAATGTCACCTTCGTTCTTCCTGTTCACCAGTCGTCTTCTTCTTGTGAAGCCTCTTATTCGCTCAGTTTTCCAATTGCGTTGTAGAAGTTACGCGTTTGTTAACCGAACGTTCTCTTGCTCATTTTGTATCATCCTCACGGCACCCTTTCATTACTATTGTTCACTTGCCTTATTTTTGTCTACTATCTGTGTTTCATAGTCTCATAAACAGTTGGCATTGATCAGAAGAATCAGTTACTGTACTTCCGAGTAAACATGCTGTTACTTGTTGATGGGTGTATGCAGTTAACTTCTCTTTGAACATTTAATTGGTTGCTTAGACATTTGGCGTGATTTATTTTCAGAGTATTTTTCCCTATGTAAAGACACTCTACTCGTCCCCGCACTCAACACTGTCTTGCTCATTTTGTATCACTCTTAGTCATCCTTGTCATTCATGTTGTTTATTTGCTGTATGTTTCTTTATAATTTCTTTATAAATCCTATCAGCTGGGGGATGACTCCA
>JAESVK010001301.1:2095980-2118777 GCA_017140935.1 Hamamelis virginiana
GTTGAGTTTGGTCAAGTTTGGCCTACGGCTAACTCATCAATATGTTTTAACAACGCATTTAATTTTCTTTGACGCACAATAATCTTTCTATACGTTCAAATTTTCAAGCATTGGATTATTTTTTAAAATGGCAGTATGATTGTAACCCTTCACTTGTGCAAAACAGGTTGCATGCACAGGCGCTTACGCTTGCTGCATTAGCCGGAGCTGCAGTTGTTGAGTACTATGATCACAAGTCAGGAGCGAAGGCACAACGTTATGCAAAGTTCCTCGATTTGGATGGCCGTCCACATAAAGATTGAAGGAAGGATTTTACAAAACACAATTTGAATGCTATTGATACCCTCTTACATGTTCTTCCCATTTTACCAAAGTGGATAGATTTATATGAAAAGAGTAATTTTGTTACTCTTTTGACACGGTTTAAAAGGAATTTGAGCAGTTTTCACCAGTAAAAAATTAAAGATGTGGATTTCAGGGGATCAATCCTATTGTTCACTAGCAGGGAGTCCGATTAAAGTAAGGACTTATGTCCTACGTGGACTAGTCCTACAAGGCTACGAGAGTTGATAGCTCTTATGAGTTTTCGAACCTAAGTTCATGGATGGAGCAAACCACTGAGTCCAGGTCTTCACCACTAGGCCAACCCCTTGGGGTTAGTAGGCCCATTGGCCTGAACAATACACCCTTATCGTGGCCTGCTCCACTCTGCTTCAATCCTAATATCTACAGGAAGGGACTAGTAGGGTTCAATTGGATGGTGACACGTCACTCAAAAATGCATCCAGTGTCGGGGGTTGACAGGAACTTTATCGGACCATCTTTGATATCAATTTCATACATTCAGACTATTTTAAAAGGATTTCTGGGCCTAATTGATCTTACACCCAAGTGGGGCTTATTACCCAACCAATACAGTCGCCATTTTGGGAGGTGTTAATCTTGTCTAAGAACTTGATGGTGAAATAGTTATCTTGTTCGAGAACTTGATGGTGAAATTATTGTTTTAAAATTTAGACCGTACATCGAATCAGAAAAGTTATCGAATTAAGGGTCAACCGGTTCAACCGCCTGGTCAACCGGGTTCAACCGTGATTTTTTAAATATATTATTTATTTATTAGAATAAAAGCTATAAATGATTCAAAATATAATTTTTTTTAAATGTTTGTACAATCAATTCATATTTTTGAATTTATGTGCAGTCATCAAAATTGAAAATTGATAATTACTATTGATGAATCTTTATTATATATATTTTTTAAAATGCAAGATAAGAATATTGTATTATTAAATTAGGTGCTTGGGTTTTTTTTTGCTAGTTGGGAATTTTTTAGACAAATTTGCCTTTTTAGCTTTCTTGGCTTTTAAGAGATTTAAAAAAAATTTGGGACTATTTAGTCATTTTAGCACCTCGAAAAAATAAAATAAAATGGGTTGACCGGTTCAACAGTTGGGTTGACCGGTTTTTTAATTAAATGGATTTTTGTGGGTTAAACCAACCACGGTTTCCGGTTTAACCGGCCGGTCCGGTCCGAGTTTGATAACAATAGGTGAAATACGTATTCTAACGTTGTGATCGGATGATTCTGAAACACTCAATGAGGGTAGCGTGATTTTTAGGATTTTGACATGGTTCTACTTTGTTTTAAACTGTTTTTAGATGTGGTAATTTAGGGTTATAAATGAGTCGAATTGAGCTGAATAATTGGTTCTTAAAGTTTGATTGAATAAATCTATGAATTCGGCAATAAATTTGAGTTTAGTTTTTTATTTTATTTTATGAACCAACTTAAATGAATTTTTTATTGACTCCACTTTAAATTTAATACGAGTAATTTGATAGTAAAAAATATTAACGAGTTCTTAGTGTAAGTTTAATATATCACCGATCTTAAAAATAAGGTTGAATTTAACACATTTACTCTATAAGTGAATTCAAACCAAATCTTATATATTACATTGCTAAAATGAGATCAAATGTACTATTCCAAGGAATATTCAAATTAAAATCAAGAGTAAAAATAAAATAGAACTATAGAAGTAAGAGCATCTTTAATGGAGTGCTATATATGCTGCCATAGTCAATATTTAGTATTGGTAACCAAATATCATACTTCAACGGGATGTCAAATTTTGGCAATGGCCAGCTTTGTTATCAAATTTAGTATGTAAATGTCACATGTCATTTGTGTCATCAAATTTAGTAGCTCAGTGAGATTCGAATAACAAAAAAATATCAAAATTTTCATTTTTTATAATTTAATTTTACTTATAAACATGTTTTTTAAACACTTTTTTTTTTTTTCATTGAAAAATGGAAATGGGAAAAAAACAAAAAAGCAAAAATCACAAAATAAGTTTAACCCAAAATTGTAGTGAAAATTCTACAATTTGAGAGTAACTCCAGAGCCATTTTATTGAGAGAGAGAGAGAGACAGAGAGAGAGAGAGACAGAGAGAGGAGATTGCCCATTGGCAACGGGGAAGAGAGGAGAGCAGTGCGGGAGATGGAGACTTGCCGTTTCTGATAGGAATGTGAAATAAGGGAGAAAATATAGTGTGAAGGCACGGGAGCTAAAACCCTAGTATTTGCTGGGAGTAGCTGTTGAGACGAAGAAAAGAGGAGAGTATGCCGGGGCCGACGATAGAGATGGAGCCAGTGGAGCCGCAGTCTCTGAAGAAGCTCAGCTTCAAATCCCTAAAGCGAGCTCTCGATCTCTTCTCTCCAATCCACGGTCACTTGGCTCCTCCTGATTCCGAGAGGTGATGTTATTTTCTCACTTTCTGTCCGTCTGTTTATTCCTTTATTAGCCCTAACTTCTGTATCCTTCATGCTTTGTAACTTCATCATCTTCTCATGCTAAGTTGGATTCATGAACCTTGTTCGTTTTTAGACTGTTTTGATTCCTGAATTCTCATATTCAACATATTGATTTTTTTTTAATTTTTTTTTTGGCGTTGCAGTAGAAAGATTCGGATGAGCCATAAGGTCAGTGTTACACATATAATTGCATAAATACATTCATATATATCATATATATACATGTTAGGTTCAACCATCATGTATCATGTATAGCTGTGTTAATTTGATGATTTCTTTGGGACTTGTTTGGTTGTCCCATGGAATTTGAGTGGCTCCATTGCTATTTTACATACTGCTGAAAGTGAAAATCCATAATCTTAAATGGAGACATTCGGAAAGGTTGGAGCCATCACCATAAATGATGGTATGGTGATCTCTTTGATCGTCCCATTCATAATGATTTACTTGTTTACAAAATTTAATGTAAAACACAATGAAAAACAATTCAAGTTCAATGGGGCATCCAAACAGCCCCTTAATTCTCATTTTGTTTTTACTGGAACAAGAAAAATATAATTTTTTTATTTTTTTTAGTTGAAGATGAACCCCTGCACTGTTAAGGGAATTTAATTTATCAAAACACAATGAAATGATTCAATTTCAAGTTTCAACTGGACATTAGAATAGCCCCTTACAGTTTGTTCTTTAGGATTGTCTGCATAAGATTGTGGGATTATGGATTCTGATTGAAAATTTTCTTCAATTTTAAGATAAACGTTGAATACGGAGGTATCGGTAGCACTTCTAGTCAGCCTCCCAGTCAAGCAAGTTCCGTGCAGCCAGATAGCACTCAGCAGGCCTCTGCTTCTTCCGATGTCCTTGCTCTTCCAGGTATTGTTATTTTATTATTATTTTTTGAGTATCATAGTTTGATTCATGGATCTAAATTGGATAGGGTTGGTATATACACAGTCCCGATCTAGTCAGCATATACTTACATAAGTTATGTAAGCATGAAGCCCATAGATAATTGTGAGATTCTTATTTTGAAAAACTGACCGTTGGGTTAGATACTGTACTTATGGATGTCTTGCATGCCAAAATCACGGTGACCCAATGTTAGAATTTCAAAATATAGCTATGAAAAACTATGACCATTGAAAATTGTCACAGTTTTTCTTAGTGACATTTATGAGAAACCGGCCGTTGGATCACTGTGATTTTTGGCAGACATGACATGCATAAGTATAGTATCTAATCCAACGGTCAGTTTTTCAAAATATGCATCCCACAATTATTTATGGGCTTCATGCTTACATAAGCTTCTATAAGCATATGCTGACTTGATCATTTCTGGGTATATATATATATATATATTCAGATGACCAATGTACATGAGCACACGTATATCATGTTATCAACGCTACAAGAGGTTAGCTAGTTGGAAATGGAATCTTGATAATGATATTGGAGAAATCTCAGAGATAGTTTTTCTGGATCGATTATTGGATTCCTTGCTTAGAGTAGCTTCTCCTTATAATTAATCTAAAGCTTGAACCTTCAACTAACAGTGGATCACTTTGTTGAAGAAGCAAAGTTAACACACAAAGGGAAGGTGGTATGTTGCAATGCCTGAACATCTTGGCTCAGCTTAGTCATTGATATACAATTAATGATTAGAGAGGATAAATTCCCATGGTTTTAGTTTCAACTTTCAAGTGGAATGTTTTACGTTAAATTTGCAGCTAGAAAGTTTTCAGTCATAATTTGTAACTTCTGTAGCTCAGCTTCCTACGTCAAATCATTAGATCACGTGACCTTATTGGACCAGATATGTTTAAATGATCCAACCAACAATGCCAATCGGGTTTTTAACTATTTTGTGTGGTTTCATCAACTCGATCTGTAAAAGGCATTGGATTTGGGGAAAATCAGTTAGATGTTTCAACCTAGAACATGGGTAGGAATTCCTGGGCAACTGCTGGCAATGGGCCAAATTTGATGTCCAGTTTGCTTAGGCAACCGGTTGAATTCTAAAGACTACATTTATTTCATTTCGAACTTTCAAATTTTGTATTATATTAAATTTAATGAGCCTTGAGGCATAATTTTCAAACATTTTATAAGAAAATTATTTAAATTTGGAGCATCACAATGAAACATTTTAAACATCTTGATTTACTGAAAGAGAAAAAATTCTTAATAAGGAAGGAGTCATGCCTGTTCTTGGTTCTACTGGTAGAGCCTTTGCCTTTAGTTTTCCTTTTGATAGAAATTTTTGCTCTTAATATGAAACTAGAGATTAATTTTTTTTTTTTTTAAATAATCAATGTTGAAAATACATAATTCAATTTAGGTCTGTAAAAAAAACTAATAAGGTGTTAGAAATCACACCTTAACTATGCATAGACACAAAAGTTGCATTCATATATTTTTCCAAAACAATATTATTTCAAAGTTTGATGAATGGCCAGATAAAATAAATATGGTGTCCACCTAGGTGTGCCTTAAATTGTTGATGGTGTATGAATTTTACTAAGGTCTTGACAGCTTTTCAATTATATCTTCTAGAGTCTTAGTCACCTAGGTGCTTACTGATACCTGTAATGGTTATTCAAGCATGCTTAGCTATCTGCATTCTCTTTACAATTTCTAGATCTTGTAGGGAAGTTTTTATTGGAGATCTGTTCTGAGGTCTACTGATTGTCTAAACTAAGTGATAATGAATAACCAGTTTTGTGGTAACTTTGTTTAAATGTTTGTTCCTCGATCAAACAATTGTGTTAAGTTGCTAGTACCCCATGTAGAGGATGTCCAAGAATTGGGACCTATAATTATATTTTTTTCATAAATTTTTTTGATAATACATCTATTTTTCTATTCCGTATGAGTCAAAACGGAAGATGATAGATTTTTAACATATTGCTGTCATGGGGTGATATTGGTTTCTGTGTTTTATATTTGCATTGTTAACATGCCTAAAACCTTTGGCCTTAGATTTACTTTTATTATTATGCAGGTCCTGAAGATTCTAGAGATCCACAGAAGGGCGGGGCTCAAAATGCATTGGTTGTTGGCCCATCTGTGCAACCAAAGGGACTGTATGTGATCTCTCTCTCTCTCAGAAGTTTATAGGGAGTGTTTCTCAGACTGCCCGATTCTTATGTATTTATAATATTCACTTCCCATCCTCCCATATTTTGCTGATGTCTCTCTCGTTAAATTTCTTTGCATTTCCCTACTAGCCTTTTTGGTTGCATTTAGAGTGAATTTTCAAAAATAATTTTTACTTTAACTGGCAACCAAAAGCAGCTTTTTTTTCTAATGATATTAAGTGGGAATTGAATTATAATTGGAATAGTGTATGGAGTTTGCTCCAACTATGGATATTTGTGGATGAAACTGATTCTGTTAAAACAAATTAGTGCTAATTCTTTTTTCTCTCAATGTTTTTTACAGAAATGATGTTGGTCTATCTGGTAAAAGCACTGCAGTTATTTCTGTTCCTGGGTCATCTGAAAGGTTTTAGCTTTCTCCTTTTGGTGCTTCTTCTGACACCCTCATAAAATATGAGATGCAAATAAGTAGTTTGCGTTCTACTATTATACTTTTGCATTTTATGCAGTAATTCATGTTTATTAGCTTACACTACTTGGTTGAATATGGTATTGTCCAATTTTTGGCTAGTTAGAGGCTTATGAAGGAGAAATTCATGTGCAGTTATGTCATAAGTTTTTTTAATGGTTGCCTTTTGTGATGGAAAGCTCCAAAAGAAGAAAATATTTGATATAATAAATGAGTTAAATGCTGTTTTGAAGTTCACTTCATATAATGTTGCTTTGATATGTTGACATTTATCTGCCTCACGTACTTTTGATTCCTTGAATATGATGCTTTTTTGATAGATTTGTTTAAATACATGATTTTGTTACGTTATATGCGTTATGCACGGATGCACTGCATTACTTGCTTCCTAGGAGCACTTAAGGAGCATTAATATTGAAATACACTTTATTAGGGTTCTCCAACTGAAATTCCATTAAATAAAGCTTCCTGAAAAATTTTAGGCTGTATGCTGTTTGATTTTGATCATCTTACAAAATAATTCTATTCTTACATATTGATGAATTTTATGATAATATGGCTTGTTTTAGCTTAAACCTTTTTCACTGCTGTTTTATAGGAATTTCTCAACATCTGCTATTCTGGAAAGAATCCCAAGTAAATGGCCACGTCCTGTATGGCATGCTCCATGGAGGAACTACAGGGTAAGAAAGTTTCTTTTCAGAGGGTGGTGTGGCAGTATGGTGTTTATTTAATTATCAAACAGAAAAAAAATGTTATTTTTTTTCTTTTTCTTTTGCTGTGATGAATAAAGAGAGTGTTATATATTGTTGCCAGATTTTTTGCCATCTTATATCACAGCCGGACACCATTTTTGTCAGATTGTACTCTAGAAAATCAATGTTGCACTTGACTCATTAATTTAATTATGTAGTTTGCTGTCAGATGGCTGTTGAAGATTTTGCAGAAATGTTTTTTTAGAGGAATCGTTTTAAATTGTGCTGCTACCAACTGTTGAAACTTCAATTTCTATTATATTTTAATATAAACTCAATAATACCCATATGCAACTAAAATGAATTGCTTTTTATTTCCTTTTAAAATTTTTCTGATAAAACTTTACTGTAATCATGTGTTTATCTTGTCATGAAACCTTAATCAGGTTAAGATTTAGGTGGTTCCAAGGTGGGGATAGAAGAAGGAAGGTCATTTGGAAAGTGGTGCCCCTTGCCTTAAGTGGTGTGTGTGGAAGGAGAGGTTGAATATGTGGAATTGTCTATTTTGAAGCTTAAGGATATTTTACTTAAGTCTCTCTTTATTTGGTTTGGTGCTTTCAATGTTGCAAATATGATTTCTTTTTCCAGCATTTTTGGAGTGTTGTAATTTGGCTTGATCTCTTGAGCACTTGTATACCTTGCAATCGTGCATGCATTGGCCCGAAGCCTTTTTTATAATGAATTTGAATTATACCTTTATTTATTGGAAAAAGAAAAGGATTAGTATTTTACATCTGTTTTGATAGAGTCAAACATATTGGTACCTGTAGTTACAAAACAAGAACGGATGCAACCTTTAGAAGTTCCTTCTCAGACCTTTCCTGAACTCATGATCTTATGGTTTTTGGTCCTTATGTTAAACTATAAATTATGTGTTGCAAAACCTGCATTTATGACTCTTCTCTAGTTCATGATTAGTTTATTTTTTTGGTTGAAATTCATGTGCGTCTTATTCTTCACGTGTCAGGTTTGTTTTCTGATCTTGCTTGCCAGCATAAAATATTATCTATGACATTCTTTCACTTGCGTAGGTTATTAGTGGCCATTTGGGATGGGTGAGATCTATTGCATTTGATCCAAGTAATACATGGTTTTGTACGGGCTCAGCAGATCGAACAATTAAGGTATTAAGCTTTAAATTTGATTTCTATAAAATACTGCTGTAAGATTTTTCCTCCCAATTGTTCCAGTGACTTGTCTTGATTATATTGTATGTAAAAGATATATTGGCTTGTTTCATTGCCTTTTAAAACTTGTATCAATGCTTCAGTTGGTAGTGGATTTACTGTTTCACCATTATCTTGCTGGGGCCTTATTTTCTATTGATGATAGCCATCAGATCTTTTTTGCTATATTGGTGTATAAAAATGGAGATTAAAGACTTAATGTGTTGAAATTATTAGATGTTTGGAACTTATCACCCTTAAATATGGAGGCCGGACTATACAATTGCAATGGGCTTGCCAACCATAATTGGTAACCATGGTTTTAAAGTTTGATGCTTAGCTGGAAAAATTTAGCTTTTGTATGGGACCCGAATCAAATTGAAAAAAAATATTTGGATGAAATAATTCAGTTGTTCTTTTGTTGGAAGTTTGGAAAAATTAAGAAAATTCAGTGATTCTAACATTGTATGATGTTGAAACAAAATGTTCAGAAAACAAATCGGGGCAGAAGCTTTGTTAAATTTGAAAAAGCAGGACCAAATAAATGTCTACTGAATTTTAGTGATTCAGAAGGCAATCTGAACTGGGAGAAAGTTATTCCAAAATTTATAAACAAAAAACACAATAATGCACTGATTACTTTTATAAGATCTGTCTTGATGTCCTTGCATAAGCATTTCCTTGAGATCTCTCTCTGTGTTCTATAGTTCTTATTGTATAAAGGCTTTGATCTTCTCTCCTTTCTTGGAGAAGCTTCTAAGGATTTATTTATTTATTTTTTGTAATTTGGTTGACAAGATATGGGACGTAGGAAGTGGAAAGCTAAAGCTTACACTAACTGGGCACATCGAACAAGTACGAGGTTAGTTTCTTAGCAATTATTGCCGGTGAATTATCATGCTCTGGATAATGACTGTAAATCAGAAATTAGATTGTCAAGATTGTGTTTTCTTTTGCAGGCCTTGCTGTCAGCAGCAGACACACCTATATGTTCTCTGCTGGCGACGACAAACAAGTCAAATGCTGGGATCTTGAACAGAATAAGGTCAGAATCTCTATTTAAACTGACTTTTCAAAGCTTTATTATATCAGTAACTATGGTTGTTTAAACATATAATTTGCTGTTTAGGTTATCCGGTCTTATCATGGTCATCTAAGCGGTGTTTACTGCTTGGCTCTTCATCCCACTATTGACGTTTTGCTTACTGGGGGACGTGATTCTGTCTGCCGGGTATGGAATTTGTCAATAAAAATTGAAATTACTCCCTTCAATGTTATTGCTGACAAATAAATTTTTCAAGCTCTTTGCAGAGGGGAGTTTTTATTTTTCCTGGAATTTAGATTATAAAGATAACTCTAGGATTTAATGCCTAAAAAATTTTCAGGTCTGGGATATTCGTAGCAAGATGCAAATTCATGCACTGTCCGGGCATGATAACACAGTCTGCTCAGTTTTTACTCGACCTACGGTATATTGATCTTTTTGATGTGTGGAGAAATTATAAATGTAACTGCCATATGCATAATTTCATGTTTATATATCTTTTGATATGCTAGTGTATAGAGCATACATTCCAACACCCTATCTTTTATGTCAGTAATCCTTTAATGACTATGCTACTAGTTGACATGGTAGTGAAATTTTTGCCCTTTTATGTCAGAAGTGTCACTGTGTCAGACACTTGACCAAGTGTCTGATATGGTCTAACCATAGAAACTGGCACAGGTGGTGTCCAACATGGGTGCTAGTTTTCCAATTTGACAAAAATGGGAGGCAATAGGGGTGTCATTGTTATATAGCTCATGCAATTTCAAGGTATATCTGTAACAATAAAATCCTCTAACTATGATCAAACTGAACTATAGTACCTTCGTTTCCAGGATCCACAAGTCGTCACTGGCTCCCACGACACGACCATTAAATTCTGGGACCTTAGATATGGTAATTTATATTTTGGCTTTAATTTGTTTCATTTCTATGGATATATTTTTTTCTTTTTCATTTTTTACATGCCAGCTGCTTTTTTCTTGCAGGAAAAACAATGGTTACTCTCACACATCATAAAAAATCTGTGCGAGCAATGGCACAGCATCCTAAAGAGTATGTCTTGTACTTGTCCTTTGCTCCTTTTTATTAATAAAAAAAAAAAAAAAAAAAGGAGCTAGGGTTGTTCACAACACTCTCACTTAATTTTTGTGCTTTTAATTTAAAATTAATATTTTCTCATTACAGGCATTGCTTTGCATCTGCATCAGCTGACAACATAAAGAAATTCAACCTCCCAAAAGGAGAATTTATGCACAACATGCTGTGAGTTTTAAAACAAATCATACATTTGTATATTTATAATCTATTTGCAGGAAGTTTAGATGTATTATCAATTTTTTCCTTATTCATTTATTTATTTATAAAATTGTCTCCATTTTTATGATGAATAAGATTGTGATAGATGACTCTTTTGTAGATAGTCTAAAGTTTATTGATATGAACGATCAAGTTATGAATAACTTCATCTCTGGATATTTTTTGTCCTTTTCCTTTGATAAGGAGGAATTGGATGTAAATAGTGATGATAGGTTCGATACACTGCAGTTGATGGGGATTGGAACTGCAAGTTAATTAAAGATATGTTGCAAAGGAAATTAGATTTTAAGGTTCAGCACAGAGACCTATATTTCAATGGATATATTTATTGAAAATATATCTATTGGGTTCATAAGATGTCTGAATGAATCATACGTTTGTACCTCTCTTACATCGTTCTTTTCTTACCAGCTTTTGTTTTGGCTTTCCTGGTTGTCAAAACCTTATCCCTAATATTTGGCCTGTTGGGCAGTTGGGGAGGAAAACGAGAAAGGGAAGAAAAAAAGAGAGGGTGGGGGGGTTTGTTAGAAGTGCGGACTGTTCTTACAGATGGATGGATTTTTTTTTTTTTTGGACAATTTGTGAAGAAGATGGAAGAACAATCAAAAGTATTGACAATATTACTGGCAATAGTTAGAAAAGGTGACAGAATAACAGCAGGAACAACAGTATTGTCCATGACCTTTGAAAACAGAGATTAGAAAAGGTGACTTTCTCCAAGTTGGGAGGGTGATGAACCATGGTCTAGAGGCGGTGGCTCTATTCTATGGCTTATGATTGACTCAAAGACTTGATTTGAGGTACTAGAGCTGCATTGCTATCCCTAACAATTGGGATACTGTGTATCCATTATGGGACTAGGGCAGTTTAAATTTTTCTTTACATCAATTATGTGGACCTTTGGCTGGAAGTTTGCTCAAAAGCTTGAGACTAAGTTGGTATAATGACTCACAGAGCGTTTGGACACCCCATTGAAATGAAACTGTTCTCTGTAGTATTACATAGCATTTCAAATGAGTCCATTTTTTTCTAAGCATGTCGATAGACAATTGATGCAATACTTAGAGAAAAGAAAGGAAGAGAGGAGAGAGAGAAGAAGAATAGAAGAAATTTAGGGGTAGAGAGAGAAGAAATTGGGGGCAAAGAGAGAAGAATTATCAATTCAATATTCAATCATCAAAGCCTGCCAATAATAAGAGTTTAGGGGCCTTTAAATAGGCTACAAAGCATACCAAAATAGAAGCAAATAAGAAACCCTAATCATAAAAGAAACCTAATAATAAATGGAAACGGTAAAAATTAGAAACCCTAAATATTAACTAAACCCATATTAAACCCTAAGGCCCATGTAGTCCATATGGAGCATCCTGATTTCCATCAACAAGTCTGTTTCTTTTTCTCTGGCACTTGCTTGAAATAAAAATAACTTAATTTTGTTTTACCCGGGTATTTGTTGTGATGCCTCCTTATCATGCTACCAGCTCATGTGTTCAAATATGATGTAAAACACTATGTACACATCCTATATACATTTCAAGTCCAAAAACTGCCCCATCATTTGTTTCCAAATTTATATGTAAATTATCTTGCTCGTCAAAATTGTTAATTAACTTCTTCTCTATGACTATTACTTTCATCTTATGACACTGGTGGTGTTGTCTTGTGCAGCTCTCAGCAGAAAACAATCATAAATGCCATGGCAGTTAATGAAGATGGGGTGATGACCACAGCAGGTACGGTTTTAATACAATTTTGAATGAATTCTGATTTAAGCAAATGCGAGATGCACTAAATTTTGGGGTCCCTTGAATAAATATGTAAATCTATATGTTTACTTTTCTTATGTTATCTAAGGTGACAATGGGAGTTTGTGGTTCTGGGACTGGAAGAGTGGGCACAATTTCCAGCAAGCCCAAACAATCGTACAACCGGGTATGCACCTCTTGCACTCTAGGTTCCCTTTTGTTTATAGATTAATGAAAAGGTAAAATTGTAATTGGTACTTTATTGCAGGCTCACTGGATAGCGAAGCGGGCATCTATGCTCTCTCCTATGACCTTACTGGTTCGAGGCTTATTACTTGTGAAGCAGACAAGACAATTAAAATGTGGAAAGAAGATGAAAGTGCCACCCCAGAAACTCATCCCCTCAATTACAAGCCTCCTAAAGACATACGAAGATTTTAGTCATCCTCCTACCGTGCCATTTGGGTCGGCAGTCCATCAAGATGTTTCTCCATCTTTTTCCATAATTGTGGGTCCTCCTGGGTGCCTATTACTACTCTTGTTGATCCAGAAAGAAGATAGGGCAGATTGTCAAAATTGGGTTTTGAATTTGGCATCTGTTTTCAGACAATTTTCGAACTTAAGTTGCAGGGGAACATGGTTTGTGCATCCAACCTCATGGTGAGGCATGAATCCAAGGTTTGTATTTTCTTGGTAATGCAAGATTTTCAAATTCATTTTCTCTTGGAATGTGGTCCTAGCGTCGATCATAAGTCGTCCTTGTCCTGACATGTGTTTGTCGCAAGTGACGGTGGTGCTATATACACATTTTCATTTTATTGCAACTAACATCTTGACCTTTACATAGATTTAAATGAATGGATTTCTCTGTGGTTGTCTTCAACTACTAAGATTTTCAAATGGCCCACTTCTCTCGACTGGAGGCATCAGACATTTGCTTCCGAGGCAATGTAGTTCGTCGGTTCCCAACAACTCACTCCCCTATTATTCTTTCTTGCATGCATTGACCTGAATGCGGTTTTCACTAGACTGGCACTATTATTGCCACCACCAAGGCGGTTAAAAGGAATGTTTAAGTTTCTTCGTTCACACGTTAATGGCCCTTTCTCTTACCTTTTTCCCCGCAATTTGAGAGCTTCTGCGTGTTGGACAATTAATTGCTGACTTGACCAAATATCATTCTGTATTTTTTTAAAAATAACTTTGTATAAGTTTAATTTTCTCCCATTTTGTCGACGAACCTTTTTGTTTTTGGTTAAATTTCAGCTATTTTTTAGCTATATTTTTTTTTTTAAATTTCAGCAATGTTTTGCATTATTCAACTTTATAGAGGTGCTGTTATAAGGTGCACCTGATGCAACCCCCCTCCTCTTCACGCACCTGTGATTAAATTTTTTAAAAATTGACTGTTGGATTAGATACCCCTATAATGTATGTCATGTTTGCCAAAAATCACAGTGATCCAACGGTTGGTTTATAAGAAAACTGACCGTCAAAAAATGTCAACATTTTAAAGAATAAAAAAGTCATAGTTTTTTAGCAGTTGGTTTTCTCTGAAATCAATCGTTGGATCACTGTGATTTTTGGCAGACATGATGGCTATCTAATTCAACGGTCAATTTTTAAAAATTTTCATCACAAGTGTATGTAGATATTAGCACCTCTGTTCAACTTTAAAGGAATGTAGCGCCCAATTTTAGATCATGGCTTAAGGTGGGGGGAGTATGCCTCTTGGGTTATCCCTTTGGCATGTGGAAGCCATTAGATATTTAGATCAATGACCCTTTCTCTAGGCATTAGATCAATAGGTCATTAATTTTGGTCGGAACACTTAATGTTCGAAGAAAAGAAAAGTATTATGGACTAATTCTAATAAAGTCATTGTGATAACCACAGGAAGGTTTGGAGTTGAGGATTTGATCCTTATAAAACTGAATAAAAATGTGCCCATTAATATGGGTTAAGATGATGAATAGCTTTCAAAGCAGGTCTCTCTCTTTTATTGCGGAGTTTTTTCTTCACCATACCATAGTATATTAGAAATCTACTGCAATTCTATTTTTTTTTTTTTAATACTATCAAATGGATATCGATACATTTATATATGCCCGAACTTGAAATTTCTCTCCGTAAGTAGGAATACATGTAACAACACTATCCCCATCGGCAAAGCCGAGTTGAACTACAATGGCTTATTTATTGCAAAATTATCAACCATTATTAAGTCCATATGATATAATTGTACGTTGGGTTATATATTTACAAGTTCATAAAATAAGCTTTTTATAGTATTAGGATTAAGGGTATTTTTGACATAATAAATTGAAATTTCAGAGATTTATATATAAAATTGGATCTTCTTGTATATTTTAAGCTAAAAAAACTTTTTAGATAATTTCTCAAAAACAAAAAAAAAATAACGACCGCGGACCAAATTGGATTCAGTGGTTACATACGTACATTCCATGGCCACGAAAAACAAATGGATGACGATTCCGTAATTATGAGCAAAATCTGAAGGCATTTAATAACATGCAGGGGCTTAAAATGCTCCAGACCAAAAAGAAAGCATCGTCCGCCACGCGCCAGAGAGAGATTTTAAGGCGAGATTTCATGCATGAACGCTATTGTGCCGGCGGCGACTCCGAACTAATGCCCAGTCTCTTCTCAACATAAAGCCAGCTCCCTCCTCTCTCTCTCTCTCTCTCTCTCGCGGTTTCTTTTCCTTTACCGTTAGAAATCTTCAGACATCTTCCAATCAAAACTCATAAAATTTTCTTGAGAAAATCAACCAACCCAGCCAGAGAGCCAGAGAAAGAGAAGGTAGCTAGAGAGAGTAGATGGGTTCTAATCTGATCCACAGAGGCCATGCAACTCAAACTCAGCCTCTTATCAACTCACAAAAACCTCTGAATTTCCTCGAGAAATCAACAACTCCGATTCGCTACATGCTTCGCGAGCAACGACTCATCTTCGTCTTCATAGGCATCGCCATTGCCACTCTAATTTTCAACACCATCATCCCTTCATCCCCATCGCATCACCACCAGATCCATGACTCGTTCTTCCCGACCGAGTCAGCTCACCTGGTTCCTCGCCGGGTTATTTACGAGAGCCACCATCACGTCGGCAGGTTCGGCCACGTGAATGCGGGTGGAAAGATACCTCTAGGGCTGAAAAGGAAAAGTTTGAGGATCGTTGTGACCGGCGGGGCCGGTTTCGTCGGAAGCCACCTCGTGGACCGTCTGATCGCTCGGGGAGATAGCGTGATTGTCATTGATAATTTGTTCACGGGAAGGAAAGAGAACCTGATGCACCAGTTCGGGAACCCTAGGTTCGAACTCATCCGGCACGACGTCGTTGAACCAATTCTGTTAGAGGTTGATCAGATCTATCATCTCGCTTGTCCTGCCTCGCCTGTTCATTACAAGTTCAACCCTGTCAAGACTATTATATCCTTTTCTTTGATTTCCACTCATTTCTGTTTGGTTTCTTATATCTAGAAGACGGGGTAGTAAGGAAAACAAAATTAGTTTATAATTGATTTGAAAATAATTATATTTACACTTTATTTTTAATTATATAATATTAAACAAATTTACCAAAACAAAAATTGATCATACTTAATTTTATATAACTAAATTTTCATATTTGTCCTTCAAATTTAAACAATGGAAGAATCACTAGAAACATCTCAATTTCAATTTGGATAGTTTTGAATTTTTATTTAATTAGAATTAATTCTTCTGTCTCATGCATTTTCTCAAACACCAACGTGGGTGTCTGTTGTTACTGGAATCCTTGATTCAAGCGCTAGGGATCACAAAACCAATGTGGTGGGGACATTGAACATGTTGGGGTTGGCAAAGAGAGTGGGGGCCCGGTTCTTGCTAACCAGCACCAGCGAGGTTTACGGTGATCCTCTGCAGCACCCCCAGGTCGAGACTTACTGGGGCAACGTCAACCCGATTGGTGAGTCACCCTCCTTTGCATCATGCCACGTTCTAAAACTAAAACTAGTGTGGTTAACCATTCTGATACGAAGGTCCCTACACTGATTATATGGTAGTTCCATGTGTCTTTCTTGTGATTGGGTAGTGCTTCTCACGTTTTTTGGTTTTGAGGGCATTGTGGTCATTTTAGATTTATATGTAAAGTGATACTTTGTTGACATCTGGCATGCGTCGGCAGGTGTTAGGAGCTGTTATGATGAAGGAAAGCGTACGGCAGAGACCTTGACCATGGACTACCACAGAGGACTTGGCATTGAGGTAATATTCCTTCTGTCAGGGAGGAAGTCAGGAATTGGATTGAGGGGGTGAACTTTAAATCTTTTTTATTTTTTATCTCAATTCAAAAAATTGATAGAACTTTTTTTTTTTTTTTTTTAATTAATCGTATAGTATGTTTGAGGTAGACAAATTGTTACTTAAAAATTATAATTCATTCATATTTTGATAATCTATATTTCAATTAGTATATTTATAATTGCCATCGACGCGATTCCATTTTTTGAAAGCGTTGTATGATGACTTTATTATCAATCCTATTAAAGGGATGGGTAAAATGTAAAGGTGGTCTTAAAAAAGAGAAAGGGAAAATTCCATTCATCCTCCCTGTTTTGTCCTCCTTCGTGCATCTCACCAACTTGGAATAAATATTTTGAAAAATCAACCGCTAAATTTGATGTTCTACTTATACTTATCATAAATAAAAAAAATCATATTAATTTGATCAAATGGCCGGTTTTTGTAAATTTGAAAAAAATTATAAAATATAATTAAAAAATTGTGAAAAACTGTCACAGTTTATTTTTTGAAAAACCAACCGTCGGATCAATGTGATTTTTTGCATTATTGATACGTATAAGTGACGCATAAAATTCAATGGTTGGTTTTTCAAAATAATTGTTCTAAGTTCGTCGAGAAGGATAAAAAAGAGGACGAATAAAATTGTTGAAAAAAAAAATGTAAGTGGGTAGGGCGCAGGACATAGGAAGGCAAGGAGGGAAAAAGAATTATTGTTCATTGGTTATAGGATATGAATGGGGTTTTTTCAAAAAAAAAAAATTTTGAGGGAGGGCAAGAATCTAATTTTCAAAAAACTGAAGAGTATAAATTATAAAATATGAAAGTCTAGGAGGGAGGCAACAGCCACCCCTCAACTACACATAGATTCGTCCCTGCTTCTGTCCCTATACATAGGAGGTTTTTATTTATTTATTTTTGTTTTTTGTAATTTGAAATTAATTAAGTAAACAAATCATGAAAACAATCAAGAAAAATTTATCCAAAAGTCTCTAAGTCTAAAGTTTTATATCAGAGTTCTTTGAAATTTTCAAATTATTTTATGTATTTGTTATGTTAATAAAAATAAATAAAAAAAAACTCTTAAATCTAGTATACTTCAAAGTACAACATTTCGAAGCTTCGAGACTGCTCGAAACATTTCAATACTGGTACCTAAATATAGTATTTATGTATAGGGTCAGGTTCCTTATGTTTTATTTTACATCTATTTTTACATTTTATTTTCAAAACGCATGTGTTGGTCGAATATTTTGAGAAACCGACCGTTGGATAAGATATATTTTTCATGTATGTCATTTATGCCAAAAATCATGATGATCCAATGGCCAGATTTGAAGAAATCTCACTATAAAAAACTGTGATGTTTCTAGTTATAATAACTTTTCAGGGTAATATTTTTCTGAAACCAGCTATTGGATCACCGTAATTTTTGGCATAAATGACATACGCGAGAATTGAATCTTATCCAACGGTTGGTTTCTCAAAACATTCCACTCACATTGGTATTTTGAAAACAAAGTGTTCATATAGATGTAAAATAAGATGTAAGGAGAACCAGCCCCTTATGTATATATAATATATAATATACAGTATCTCTGTGACGTTTAATGCACATATAATCACATGCAACTATCATGAGTGCATATGTGATCAGTAGTAACTTGCATTTTGTTTGAATTTTATCAATAATGCTGTCTAAATGATCATTTATATATATAAATGTAATAATGTTTACTTGCTAGACATCTCAAATGAAGTTTTATTTGCAGTACAAATAGCAATTAATTGTTGATCATATACATTTAATGGTCATGCATGTATAATCATGTGAGCATAATCAATAGTTGCAATTTGCACTGCAAAATAATTTCATCTGTATTAATGCATGCCTTGTTTATATATTAGTCGATTCTTAATTATTTAGATGTTAGACAATGATGGGTAAGTAGGACTCATTTCAAATTTAGGCTTTTGGTTCAATATCTGGGAACCTATATATATATATATATATATATATATATATATATATATATATATATATATATATATATATAAAATTTATCATATTTTTACACTGGTGGGTAATCTGCATTCATTATACTTATTTAAATAAATGCATTGAACAAAATTTGAGGGAAAAATTATGAAATTTTTTCTTCTATTATAATTATTTATTTATAACATTTTTTATAGGTGAGGATTGCTAGGATATTTAACACATATGGGCCGCGTATGTGCATTGACGATGGTCGTGTTGTCAGCAATTTTGTAGCACAGGCAAGCTTTAATTTTCTCTTTTGTTTTTCTTTCAATTTGTCATGATTATATGAACAAAAATTAAAAATTTAAATTTCCAAAAATCTATAGATATATACATTGGTTAATCATAATGCAAAACCCCCGCAGGCATTAAGGAAGGAGCCATTGACTGTTTACGGAGATGGGAAGCAAACTAGGAGTTTTCAATATGTTTCCGACCTGGTAAAATTTATTATGGCAACATGCATATTGAATAGTTTTCTATGCTATAAAGTTTTCTTTTTTATCACCTTTGTTTATCTTACTATATTTTTCATATGTAATTATTCATCATATATATATGATAATATTTACTATATTATGCATATTCAATTTTTATATTTAACTCAACTTAATTAATAAAACTTCGATTGTAATTACATGAAGTTGGCTACTCAATTTCAGTATAAACAAAATAAATGGAGTCATATCTCTCACTTTGGATTTAATTAGCACAAAAACTTGTGAACACCTATGGCCAAAAGGCCACAAACATCACGTACTTAAAATTGGTGTTGTCAATTAAAGCAGTCTTAGTAGAAATGAGTTAGGTAGTTAGGTTCTAATTTTCGATATTGAATGAAGTAAATTATGTCACATCGCACAGTAGTTGGGTAAGACTGCAGGTGTATCATTTGAGTTTAAGATTTTTGAGTGACAGATTGTTTTGAGATGGTCTAAGCCTATCACAGATTACTCGCATCCACTCTTGACTTGACTTAATTCAATAAAATTTTAAAAGTGCAATGTATGTTATTTCATCCACCTATTTTTACCTATTTTTTTCCATCCACCTTATCTGCAATAGTTCACATAAATAAAAATAGTATTTTTATTTTTTCAAATGACGATTCCTCTAGATGGGCGGTCAATGAGGATGAAATAAGTGGATGAAACAGCATTTTCCATTTTAAAAACCCAATTATGTAATTAGGGGTTAGCTGCATGAATTCTATTTTGATGTCGATTTCTTTCAAGGGTCATTTCCCATGCAAATTGTGGATCATCATGAATTTCTATGTTCAATACCATATAATTGCTATAGATGTATTCGAATAATCAATGGAGTCATACTTATTTATATCTTATTTTGAAGCCTAATGTATTTCCAAAAGTCGCATGCCGTCATGGTCTTTCATTTTGAGGCACTCAATTAAGGACTAACTGTTGAGGTTTATGTGTTGGTTAAAAGAGAAACAGAGTTGACTTAATATATAATGAATGAGACTCACTACTAATAGACTTAAGTCTTTTAAGTAGGTATCGATTCTTGATTTGTATATTGGGTCTGGTATCTTGAATTTTGGATTCCTCATCTCCCAAACAGTGACAGCCAATAATGTGTAAGAAGGACCCCTATATGTCGGGGGGAAGGGTGGGGGTTGGGTTGCGGCCTGGGTAAGCTTATGAATTGTGGCTGTAATCTGCATACACGTACTCATAGTACATTCGTACACATTATTGATGGAAAATGTTGTGTTGCGTATCTGCAAATCGGCAATGAATAGGTGGAAGGTCTGATGCGGCTAATGGAAGGAGAACATGTCGGTCCTTTCAATCTTGGCAACCCTGGCGAATTTACCATGCTGGAACTTGCTCAGGTAGATCTCTTCTTCTTAATTAATGTATTCTATGTGTATATATCTTCACACAATATAAGCCATTAGGCCACATGTATAGGTGATCTCTTCTTCTTTTTTACTCTCATATTTCTTTATATTTAGGATCATGTCAAGCCGGCCTGCTACTTTTTTTTATTTTTTCCCTCTAGGATGTTAATTTTACTTTAAAACTAGCATTTTATGATTTTAATTAGGATAAATTACATGAGATTCCCATTAACTATAGATTATTTTCATAAATTTTCGGAATTGAACAAATAATCCTCATAAACTATATAGGTTAGATTTAAATAATTTTCTTAAATTTAAAATGAACGATTACATGCCTTGTTTTAGACACTAGAAAGATGTTTTTTTATTCAGTTTATTTTGGTTGGCTTTTATTTTTTATATTTCCATAATTTTCTTTATATAGATTTTTTTTTTTTTCAAGTAGCTATGGTTTTGATTTTTTGTTACTTCAAAAAATTGAAAGTTTTTTATTTTTTATTTTTTCGAAAGTTTTTCTTTGTATGTGGTTTTCCTCCACCTTTTAAGTGATGTTTTTTAATAAAATTGAAAGTTGTTTAGTCTAGACATTATACGATTCCAAGGGGTGATGGCCTCCCATGCGGAGCGAGAACTAGTTGGGATTTGACAGCCGGGACACCTCATTGCATAATTGGAAAAAAAATAAAAAAAAAAAAAAAAAAATCCTTCACCTTTACCTGTTCATTTGAATGAACAACAGGAGATATAAAAGGTAATTAATGAGGAGAGCAATTTGGATGGTGGTTTGTGCAGGTGGTACAGGAGACAATTGACCCGGGTGCAAAGATAGAGTTCAGACCCAACACAGAAGACGATCCGCATAAGAGGAAGCCAGACATTTCAAAGGCTAAAGAGCTTCTTGGGTGGGAGCCAACTGTGTCGCTTCGCCAGGGGCTTCCTCTCATGGTTTCTGATTTCAGGCAACGTATTTTTGGTGACCAAAATGAAGGTGCCAGTGCTGCCACCACTACCACATCCTCCGCATAAATTCACATTTAATCACTTAGGGACATGGAGAAGCTAGAAAGTGGCATGGTAAGAAATAAAGAAAGAAAGAAAGAAAGAAAGAAAGAAAGAAAGAAAAAATAAGAGACATCACTTTAAAATGTCTATCTTCTCTCTCTCTTTCTCTCATGATACTTCCTATGGGAATAATTTTGGGAATTTTGAGTTACGTAAATTATCTTTTTCATCTTCCTCCCATATATATAATGTATTCTTGATTTTATCTTAAGATTTCAATGTCATATACAGGTACCAGTCTTCCTTTACAACGCTAAAATTAATGCATCTATCGTAAAAATTTATTTAGCTCTCATTCTTTTTTTTCTTTGAGCTCGGATGGGTGGAGAGGAGGGAGTGGTGCTGTTTGGTTTACGGGAAATTTCATATGGCCTCTTGGATTGGACAATCGGAAAGATAACTCTAACCTTTTCTAAAAACCCACACACTCCCTATAATTCAAAAACTCGAACTTGTAATCTTGGAGAGAAATTCTATAGTTGGAAAATGTGATGTTCTAATCTTACTACAAAAAAAAACTATAATATATAAAAAGAATTTCCTTTCACATTTTTAGCAATCGAAGTGACCAACTACTCATTCCTTGGTATTTTTCTTCCTTTTAATGTGGTCTTGATCTCACCACTTCATGTGATGGGACACATCAAGGATAATATTAGATTACAAGGAAACTAAATTCCTCTACTAGCATAGTTTTTTCATTTCTCTTATATAGAATAGATTTCTTCTTTAAAATTGAATTGGAAAAATAAGAAGGGATATATATATCCAATTCCAATCATGTACAAATATGTTGATCCGCATTGATCTAAGCTGTTATCTGCTATTATAGCGGGTTGGATTGGATAAATTTCATGGGGTTTTTCATGGTTCGATTTGGTTGGCGGGTGCTGAATAAAAAACTGCCCTAGATCCAACCCGACCTATCGCTTATATATATATATATATATATATATATATATATATATATATATATATATATATATATATATATATATATATATACAGTCATGTTACAGTCAGGCTGGCTTGACTGTAGCATTTGTACGGTCACCCCATTTTGGGGGTGATGCAGGTCACATGTCACAGTTTCG
>JAESVK010001301.1:2119177-2140496 GCA_017140935.1 Hamamelis virginiana
AGAGAGAGAGAGATTGTTAAAGAGGGGGGCCGGGGTTGAGAGCTCACGTGATAGGGGTTCGCGTTTTCTATCCCTGGGGTTGGATTTATTACACGGCGAGGCTGCAGACTCTCGTATTGAGTTTAAGAGAGAGACGAAGGGTTGAGAGAGAGAATGAAGAGGGAGATAGGGGGTTTGAGAGCTCACCTGAAAGGGGTCGCCGGAGTGGCTCGTAGGCAAGACTGCAACACGGTGGGGCTGCTGTCAAAACTGTGAGACAAAGGATTGAGAGAAAGAAACATGGGAGATGATTGTGTCGGACAGCTAATTGTGACCTCAGTTTCCTCTGTGTCGCTAGAGTGGGTCGCCAGCAGGACTGTAGAAGTGGCTGGTCGAAGTGGGTTGCCGTGGAGAGAGAGAGGACCATGTGAGATGAGAGACCGTGTTTTGGGGTTTCGGCTATTTGGGTGGCCAACCTTGATATTTTTGCTTTAAAAAATATGAACATATCTCCACCGTCCCTCCCATCTAACGGCCTAAAGCCACTCAACCGTGTCTAATTGCACACGGTCGACCGTGTAACAACACTCTTATATATAATTGAAATATAAAACAATAATAAATTTATTTATGTGCAAAATTAAAATTCCCTAAACAAAGCAGAAAAACCAATGTTATCAAACCTGGACCGGTCCTTTCTCCAGTTGGTTTAACCCACAAAAACCCATTCAATTCAAAAACCGTTCAACCCGGTTAAAAAAACGGTCAACCAAATTTTTTTTTTTTTAAGGTGCTAAAATGACTAAAATAGTTCCAATATTTTTAAAATCTCTTAATGCCAAGAAGGCTAAAAAAATCTCAAATAGTAAAAGGAAACCCAAATACCTAATTTAATAATACAATATTCTTATCTTGATTTGAAAAAATATATATAATAAAGATTGATCAATAGTAATTATCAATTATCAATTTTTATGACTGCACATAAATTCAAATATATGAATTGATTGTACAAACATTTAAAAAAAATTATATTTTGAATTATTTACAGTAAATAAATAAATAAATAATATATTTATGACATCACGGTTCAATCCGGTTGATCTGACGGTTGAACCGATTGACCCTTAGTCCGATAACTTTTCTAATTCGATGAATCGTTGGGATTTTAAAATAAAGCAGAAAAAACCTGAAAAGTCAAAAACCTACCTGGCTCAAGCTCTGTCAATTCGTAGACTGGTTCGGGTACAACCCGCTCAACTTACAAGCCCAGGAGCCCAACCCTGATTCTTCCTCCAAATGAAACTAAACTCGCGATTCACGACTCATCCAGTCATCCGATTCCGATCCAACCAACACAAGACAAAGTTGTGAGCTTTAAAAGCTTTGAGCACAAAAAACCCTAACCTTAGCCTCTGTGTGTTCCCTCTCTCCCATATCTGCGGTGTTCTGTTCTCTCTCTACCAAACGCTACTCTCTACACCGGTACGTTACTCTCTCTCTCTCTCTATATATATATATATATAAATATGCAAATGCATGTTAATATGCGTATAGATTTGTATATATGGAGCCATGTATCTTAAATCTTATTTGTGAATATTGCAGTCGAAAGAGGCTAAAATGAGCAGAGGCACTGCGGCGGGCGGGCTCAAGGGGAAGAAGAAGGGATCGACGTTCACCGTAGATTGTGCGAAGCCGGTGGAGGATAAGATCATGGACATCGCCTCACTGGAAAAGTTCCTCCAGGAGAGGATCAAGGTCGGCGGTAAGGCCGGCGCTCTCGGCGACTCCGTCACCGTTTCCCGCGACAAGAACAAGATTACCGTCACCTCCGACAGCAACTTCTCTAAGCGGTATATATATTTATATTATATAGCGGGCGTTTGTATGTATTTTTTATTTTTGTTAATTATGCTGAAGTATCGATTTCAGTTTCTGATAAAAATGGCTTTATGCAGAAGTATTGATTTCAGTTTCTGATAAAAATGGCTATGTCGATGTTATATCGCCATTTCTGAAATTATGATGAATGGTTAGAATGTATTTGTTGTGCGCAGAATATAGGTTTCTGTTGCGATTTGGTAGCTCTTTAGTTCATTTTTTGCTTAAATTTCAGAAAAATGAAACCTGATAATTGATAACTACACAACACAATAGCATATTGTTTAGCGAAAAGTGATATTATGATATATGGTTGGAAATGAACATGGGTTTCGGTTGCGATTTGATAGTTTTTAGTTAGTTTTTGGCCTAAATTTCAGAAAATGAAACCCAATAGTTGATTATTACACAACACACTAGCATATTTAGCGCAGAGTGATACCCTGAAATTTCCAACATAGGAAATTTGATTCTGGGTTTTTTTCCATGTCATACAGTGATTTCTTTCATATTTTTGGTCATTGTGTAAAGGTTATCCTGTTAGATCTCGCCCATTGAGATATATACATATATGGTATTTGTGTGTTTGGACTCTCATATAGAGTGTCAGAACAAGTGCAATTCAAATATTCTATTTAACCAGTCATTTAGCAACCAAGTGTTTTGTCCCAGTTTGTTTGTATCAGATGCCTTTGCTGGTGTTTATGTATATGGTGTTTATTTATTTATTTGTTGTAATGTTGGTTTACTATGGCTAATTATGGTTTTGATATCAGCATTGTGCAAAACTGTTCAATAATAATAATAATACAAACATCCACTATTTTATAAATTTTAATGATGTTCACTGAGTAAGATTGTTTGCCTGCAATGACAAAATTTATGGAGTTTTTATAAATTTCTTCCGTCTTTATTCAGTTTGATCTATGCGTGCGGTGATCGATTCTCAATTGGTTGCTACTTCTCAGGTATCTTAAGTACTTGACGAAGAAATACTTGAAGAAACACAACGTTCGTGATTGGCTTCGGGTAATTGCTTCCAACAAAGACCGCAATGTCTATGAACTGCGGTACTTTAACATTGCTGAGAATGAGGGCGAGGATGAAGACTAAAGATCTGGATTAGTATTTCCTTTACATGCCCCTACCTACTTTAAATTCTGGTTATAGTAGAATCTTTTTTACTTCTTTCTCTTTGTTTAGGGCTGCTTTTGTTCTTTTTGGTACTTGACATCTTGAAATTTTGTTTACAAATGACTATTAATCTGCTTTGATATGTTGCTATTTTTGGGTTTTCATTCACTCTTTCATTTTTGACTTCCTCATTATTGGTGAACCAAGGATAGGCCTTCTTTCCTTTTTTGGCTGTCCCAAAATAATAGGCTACTTTGATAAGTCAAATTATATTTCTTTTAACTTTCCTTTATTATTCCAAGATTGTTTTGACATGACACCACATGCAATTGTAGAATGGGTAATTTTGGAAAGAAAAAGTTAAAAGGGTGACAAATCAATGCATTGGTGGTTTCTCTTAATATGCGTGCTTTTTCAAAGAGGCTTATCTTTGTGGGACGGAGGGAGTATCCATTTTTTGTCCCTTTAGTGAGATGATGACCTATATGACACAAGTATATTATCTAGTGTAGTATCTGAAACTGAACACTTTGTTTCCTAGCACTTTTAAATCCAATTTATCAGCAGAATTTCAAGTTAACTTAATAATGTGATCACCTAGCCACAAAGGCATGCACATGGAGGGAGTGACAGCTATTTCCTTTTTTCCTATTATGTTTTCTCCGTGTGGCCCCTTCCATTTTAGAGGTTGGAGAGTAATTCTAGCAATACAATATAGGTGTTACTGGATTTCTAGATCAAACTTATTTCAACCTATATTTACAACATCAGGAATATCTACAGGATATGAGTGGATCCTATCTCCCCATGCATTGGTTATTTCAGGCTTCACATCGCAAACACATTTCCATACTGCGCTGTTGCACTTAAACCCACTCCCAAAAGCAATTTGCCAAACCCTATCACCCCTTTTCATCCTCCCTTTGGTTTCTATATAACAAAGCTCATACCAAACAGAAGAAGAGGAAGTATTTCCAAACCTGTAAAGAGTCATCTTAGAGGCTTCAACGTCTTCTTTCCTCAATCTTAGGTTTTTTTCAATTGCTTCAATTACGGCTCTTCCTCCTGCATGTATGCAGAAATGCTCGAATGCTCTCGTGATATCTGGTATGTACTTGCTTGTCTTACGCGAAGTCCAAAATCTTTGGCTAATTACAGACAACCCGTATTTGCATTGCTCTGAAAATGGCAAGACCAGGGGCCCTAATGAAGCAATATTTTTCTTCATAGCATCTCCAGCCACATTTAGTATGCTCCTTGATATGCGAACTCCAGTGATATTTTCTGAGTCCACATCCTGAAAGACGCAAGAATAAGATTTATCATCTTCTGCTTTGTTTGATCGAACTAGGTGTTGTAGCTCATACTTTGCCGCCTTCTTGTCTTGAACTCGGCTGGACATCAATATGGCTGCACCCCCCATTCGAAAGAGACAGTTGGTTAGCAACATTGATTTGTTCTTGCCAAAGTACCAATTCATAATTAGGATCTCAGTGCTTACAATTAGAGCCAGGGTGTTTTGGTGAACCCTCAACAAGTCTTCGGCTAGGCCCACTGATATAATTCCAGCACTACAGCCCATACCAGATAGGTTAAAACTCTTGATACTGCTTCTCATTTTGAACTTATTTACTACCATTGCACTAAAAGAAGGTGTAGGAGCAGACAAACTATTATTACATATTAATATATCTATGCTCTCTTTGGGTCTATGTTGCTTTTCTTTAGCACCTCTGCAACTGTGGAGAAGATCACTGTTTTCGCCTCTTCTTGGCTGAATGAGAGAGTTCTTTTTATTGGTATTCGATTTATAGATGCAGGCGTGCAGGTCTCATTGCTGAACCCTGATCTTTCCATGATCTTCGTTTGGAAAGCCAAACTGTCGGAGTCAAATCTACCATCGTGAAGACATGCTCTAGGAATGTGGATATGGGTACCCTAGAAGAATTGGATGGCTGGTAGCAACTGAAATCCAATAAGTAGATGGTGACTTTTCTTCTGAATTTTAGGTATAAGATGGTGGAAGCTGCAAATACTACAATCATGAAACGGTAGCAAGTCATAGAGAGAATTATCTCTGTCGGACCTGAAATTATTTGCAGTATTGTAGCCATGAAGAAAGTTAAAGAGTTGTGCCAGTTGTGTTCCACGCACAGTGAAATAATTTATTTTTGGCAGGCAAGAGTTGGAGTGGGGCGGTACATATAGGATTTGGAGTGCTAAGAAGTTGTGCCTTTTTCTCCGGGAATCAAGTTATACCAAAAATGGACGATCGGAAATGTAAGGCCTTGTTTGGGTATTCTGAAAACGGAATTAGGTTTGGTTCAGTTTTTCAATGCTATTTGGTTTTTAAGTAGACCAATTCCTAGTTGGCTTGAAAAAAAAAAGGAAAAAAAAAGAGAGTAATGCTAGATGGACCAAATCTTGGACCAAATATTTTAAATCAAATGATGTGGGAGCATAATAGAACCTCTACTTTTGATGCCACGATATTTGGTTTAGGCTTTGTTTTCTGCACAAGGCCTAACAAATTTACAAGAAAGGCGAGTTTATTGAACTGTGATGAAATGAAAACAGACTAGATCCGCTTGGTTAGGTTTTTATATTTTCCAAACAGCCCCTAAAACAGGGAGGAGAATGGAAGGGACATTGCTCACACCCTTTCTGTGATTGCCTCTACAACAGGTACTAAAATATGCACGCAATTTGTATTTCTTTGCTTTCTAAAACTTCACTCTGTTCCTTGCGCATATTGTAATGGAATATCTCTCTCTCACTAAAAGGCTGGAGGTTGAAGTTAGTAAAATTGTATTCACGGGATACCATGAAAAACTAAAAGCAGCCAAACAAACACCGCTTGTCTCATTGAAAACTTTGTATATAATAATGTCACCATCCCTAAAAGCTATTCTCTGTCATCCGGAGTTGGTTGCACCATCCATGCCGAAAGGTTTTCAACAACTGAATAGCTTTGTTAAAAATGATTTTTGGAGTTCAAAATTCTACTTTAATCTAAAGAGATAGTCAGATAGTTGATAATAACTCCAGGGGTCTATGATGGTTGGTTAAATAAAGTTATGCTACAATCACTTCTAGTATGAAAATTATAGGTCAATAGTTGGTATATGCATAATTCTAAAGAAATATGGGAAGGAGATAGTTCTTCACAAATGATTTTAGGTATAGCAAACGCAAATGAGCCTCCGGGCATGAATTGGGACAGATATAAAAGTTGTGCCATTAATAGGCCAATACTTCATTCTCTTAACAAGAAGAGGATGAAGTTCCTGTGGTTGTGAGTAGGCCAAATTATCACACTTTTCGTGAAACATAAACCCATAGTTGGTGCCAATTAATTGTGAATCCTTCATTAATTATGGTACATTGTCCTGCTAAGAAAAACGATTCCAAGGGTTTTCCTTTTCTATGTTTTTTTATTTTTTATTTTCACAAAATTGGGGTTTCAATGGGCCACTGCTGGTTTCAAATTTCTAGTGGTCTATAAATTATAGCGGTTTATTATTAGAATCAAGGCATAACAATTTCAAATTTATTATAATGTAGAGCTCAAAAAAGAGATTTTTGAATTGAGGTAGCTTACATAATTTGGACGAATGTGTGCAAAGTTGAAGCCATTTGAAGTTGGAATCCGATGGTCCCCTAATGTCAAAAACTCCTATACAATATATTTTGCTTCATAATTTGACGCTTATACTTGCACTAACCTAAAATTTTCAACATAATGAAGATTATCTTGCTCACAAGTATCCCAAAGACTCAAAAATAAGAGAGGGGAGTGTGGAATTGTTCAAATAACTTGTAACAAACTAGGATGGATATGCTTTGGTGATGTGTCATGATCGAGATGTTCTACTTTTCACTTGGGTAATGTGCAGATGATTCAGATTATGACACATCATTCAAGCACCAAGCAAACCCAAGGACAGAATCCTCATTCAAATTTCTCACTAGAGGAGCCCCCTTAGCAGCTCTTTCAGCCAAGAGTAGGCACAAGGCTTGAAGGATCCTTCGTACACCCTTGAACAGAATGTATTTGGATCCGAGAGAATCAGCCCAGAATAATATCATCTCCACAATGTCCTAATCCGATTATTTCACTAGCTGTGTCCAAGATCAATTCGCTCCATTATATTTAGGGTTGTAAGAACATTTCTGATGGGAAGCTTCCAAATGGAAGGAGATGATCATTGTCAAAAATAAAAATAGAAATACTCTCATATTTGTCATTATTGTATTCCTATATTTGAATTTTTTTTTTCCTTAGAAATGTTTAGGGATTAGTATGTCAATGTAAAAAATGGATTTTGAACCTAAACTCCAATTCTACGAGATTTTATCCGATTAAATGACATATTCTTGAATAGCATAATATTAAACAAATATTGAAAGACCAAAAAAGGAAAATATTAGACTACAAGATTGTTTGGCAAGTGACATATTCATATTCATTATAGAGTTACTGATTTCAGTGCTTGGTGCACGTTTACAAGTGAAATGTGCATTTGAAGTACTGATTTCAAAAAGAATAAACAGTGGGAGGGAGATGATAACCTCTAGCCGCTCTCAGATGAGATCTTATTTTTATGAAGTATAAGAACATCTCCAATACAAAAGCTAAACTTGGCACCCCAAAAAGGCATTAGCAGCACTTGATGCTATAATTAAAATTTGACATCAACTAGTGCCATTTGAGTAAATGCTATTATTAGAATTTGACATCAACTAGGAGTGCCAAATTTGACTTTTATGCTCTAAAGATAGCATCCACACTCGCGGTGGAAACAGTGACTCGAACCCAAAACCAAGGGCATGTGGGCCCAAGACCCAAGTCCCCCACTAGTCCACCCCCGCAATGATATAATTATGATAGCTTTGTTGAGATTCTGTTTATGGAATTTCCGTACATAAGATGGGCTCACACTATCTCATGTCTGTGCACTGAAATTCCATAAATGAGATCCTGGGCATTTTCCAATGGGACGGTTTGGGTTGAGTTAAACCATACCTTACTGTTAGTTCGTAGATTAAAAAAAAAAAAAAAAAATTCACGATAAATCCAGTCGTCCGATTGAACGAGCACAAAACAAGGTTGTGAGCTTCTAAAGCTTCTCGCGCCAAAAGCCCTAACCTTCCCCACCTGGATAACTGTATTCTCTCTTTCCCCCATATCTGCAGTGCTCTGTTCTCTCTCTACCATGATCTACTCTCCATACCGGTACGTTATTCTCTCTCTATTTCTGTGTATATATATATATATATATATAGATTTTCTCTTATGAGGATCACCTTACTTTAAGCTAAAGTAAGCATCTAACAGTAGAGCCGCCTGTGATGAAATTTTGGAAAACTGACCGTTGGATTAGATACCCCTATAATGTATGTCATGCCTGCCAAAAATCACAGTGATCCAACGGTTAGTTTATGAGAAAACTGACTGTGAAAAACTATGATTTTTTTGTTCTTTAAAATGTTATCATTTTTTGGCAGTCAGTTTTCTCAAAAACTAACCGTTGGATCACTGTGATTTTTGGCAGGCATGACATACATTATAGGGGTATCTAATCCAACGGTCAGTTTTCTAAAATTTCATCACAGGCGGCTCTACTGTTAGATGCTTACTTTAGCTTAAAGTAAGGTGATCCTCATAAGAGAATTTCTGTATATATATATGCGTGTAAACATGCCTATTAGATTCGTATCTATGGAGCTATGTATCTACAATCGTATTTTGGTATATTACAGATGCAAGAGGCGAAAATGATTAGAGGCACTGCGGCGGGCGGGCTCAAGGGGGAAAAAGAAGGGATCGACGTTCACCGTTGATTGTGCGAAGCCGGTGGAGGATAAGATCATGGACATTGCTTCACTGTAAAAGTTCCTCCAGGATAGGATCAAGGTCGGTGCCGCTGCAACTCCGTCACCGTCTCCCGCGACAGAAACAAAATTACCGTCACCTCCGACATTAGCTTCTCTAAGCGGGTCTGTATTTGTGTGTGTGTGTGTGTGTGTGTGTGTGTGTGTATTGTGTTAATTATGCTGAAGTATTCATTCCAGTTTGTGGTAAACATAGCTGTTTCAATGTCGTATTGCCACTTCTGAAATTACGATACATGGTTTGAGTGTTTGTTGTGTAATGAACATGGGTTTCGGTTGCGAATTGGTAGCTCTTTAGTTCATTTTTTACTTAATTTTTCAGAAAATGAAACCAGATAAATTGATAACTACAGAACACACTAGCATATTGTTTTGCGCAAAGTGATATTATGATATATGGTTGGAATGTGTTTGTTGTGCAATGAAATGTCCATCAGAAAATGAAAACCGATAATTGATAGTTTGATGTTCATTTTTTTTTTGGTTAAAGTGTGATAGTTTTTAGTTCATTTTTGGCTTCAATTTCAGAAAATGGAACCCGATAATTGATACCCTGAAATGTCCATAGGAAATTTTATTTTGGGGGTTTTTTACTATGTCATACAGTGATGTCCAGGTGGACCAGGTGACTTATGTTTTTGTCATTGTGTAAAGGTTATCCTGGTAAAGCTCGCTCATTGAGATTATGAGATATATAAATATATAGTATATTTGTGCGTTTGGATTCCCAAATAGAGTGTCAGAATAAGTGCAATTCAAGTCTTCCATTCATGCATACATTACAGGTTGATCGACCGGGATTCTAAGGTCATGTTTGGTCTGGAACTCCAAAAATAGTTTTTTGTTCCAGAGTTCAAATTAAAAACAGAAAACAAAATTGTTTTTGGCTTAGTTTTTATATTTTTGTCTTATTTTTTGTTATTGTTTTGAAAAGAGCAAGTAAACCAAACATTCTTTTTAGAGTGCTCTCTCTCTTGAATTTTGAATTTTGAAAACAGAAAATTGTTAGTCAAACATGTTTTTTACACTTTCTGATTTTTGAACTCTAAAAATAAAAATCTGTTTTCGGAGTTCACGCCCTAACATGACCTAAGTGTTTTGTCCTAGTTTGTTTGTATCTGATGCCTTTGCTGGTGCTTGCATATATGGTATTTGATTTTTCTTATAATGTTGGTTTGCTATGGCTAATTACAGGTTCAATACCAGCATTGCACAAATCTCTTCAATAATGAAAAATTAGAATATTTGCTATTTTATAAATTATAATGATGTCCATTAAGCAAGATTGTTTGCCTGCAATGACAAATTTCTGGAGTTCTTATAAATTTCTTCTTTCTTTATTCAATCTGATCTATGCGTGTGGTGCTTGATTATCTCAATCGGTTGCTGCTTCTCAGGTATCTTAAGTACTTGAGGAAGAAATAGTTGAAGAACCACAATGTGCGGAATTGGCTTCAGATAATTTCTTCAAACAAAGATCGTAATGTCTACGAACTCTGGTACTTTAACATTGCTGAGAATGAGGGCGAGGATGAAGACTAAAGATCTGAACCAGTATTTCCTTATCATGAACCTGCCTACTTTACATTCTTGTTATGTTGGAATCTTTTTTACTTCTTTCTCTTCGTTGAGGGCTGCTTTTGTTCTTTTTGGTACTTGACATCTTGAAATTTTGTTTACAAATGACTGTAAATCTACCTTGATATATTGCTATATTTGGGCTCTTATTCGTTCTTTCATTTTTGACTTCCTCATTGTTGGTGAATCAATGATAATTGCCAAAGTTATATCCATTTTGTTCCTTTACTGAGATGATGACCCCAATATGACATTAGTATATTTAACTATAGTATTATCTGAAACTGAACACTTTGTTTCCTAGCACTTTTAAATCCCATTTATTAGCAGAATTTCAAGTTCAACTTAATCATGTGATCAACCAGCCACAGAGAGGCAAGCAAGACATGCGTGCAGTTGCATGCACATGGAAGGAGTGACAAAGCTATTTCCATTTTACCTAATGCTGTTTTCACTGTGTAGCCCCTTCCAATTGCGGGGGCTTGCATCACCATCCTTGAAACTGCCTGGATTTTTTAACTAAGATTGATGGACTAGCTAAGTTTGTACCAGAGAGCAAAACACCATAAAGATATTCATTTTTCTTAATAAACAAACATGTAGATGTAATCCAGTTTCAGAAAGTACATTTTAGAGGCTGGAGAGTAATTCTAGCAATACATTAGAGGTGTTGCTAGATCAAACTTATTTCAACCTATATTTACAACATCAGGTATATCTACAGGATATGAGTGGATTCTATCTCCCCATGCATTGGTTATTTCAGGCTTCACATCACAAACACATTTCCACACTGCGCTGTTACACTTAAACCCACTCCCAAAAGCAATTTGCCAGACCCTATCACCCCTTTTCATCCTCCCTTTGGTTTCTATATAACAAAGCTCATACCAAATAGAAGAAGAAGAAGTATTTCCAAACCTGTAAAGAGTCATCTTAGAGGCTTCTACATCTTCTTTCCTCAACTGTAGGTTTTTTCCAGTTGCGTCAATTACAGCTCTTCCTCCTGCGTGTATGCAGAAATGCTTGAAAGCCCTCTTGAAATCAGGTACATACCTGCTTGTCTTCCCTGAAGTCCATATCTTTTGGCTAATTACAGACAACCCGTATTTGAATTGCTCTGAAAATGGCAACACCAGCGGCCCTAATGAAGCAATATTTGCCTTCATAGCAACTCCAGCCACATTTACTGTTCTCTTTGATATGTGAACTCCAGTGCTATTTTCCGAGTCCACATCCTGAAAGACACAAGAATAAGATTCATCATCAGCTGCTTTGTTTGTTCGAACTAGGTGTTGTAGCTCATACTTTGCCTTCTTCTTGTCTTGATTTCGGCTAGACATCAATATGGCCGCACCCCCCATTCGAAAGAGACAGTTGGTTAGCAACATTGATTTGTTATTGCCAGCGTACCAATTCATATTTAGGATCTCAGTGCTTACAATTAGAGCCAGGGTGTTTTGGTGAACCCTCAACAAGTCTTTGGCTAGGCTCACTGATATAAGTCCAGCACTACAGCCCATACCAGAAAGGTTAAAACTCTTGACATTGCTCCTCATGCTGAACTTATTCACTACCATTGCACTAAGAGAAGGTGTAGGAGCAGATAAACTATTATTACATATCAATATATCTATGCTCTTCGAGTTTATGTTGCTTTTCTTTAGTAACTCTGCAACTGTGGAGAAGATCACTGTTTTTGCCTCTTCTTGGTTGCATTTTAGTGTTCTTTCTATGGGTAGTCGATATAGAGATGGAGGAACGCAGGTCTCCTTGCTGAACCCTGATTTTTCCATGATCTTCTTTTTGAAAGCCAAACTGTCGGAGTCAAATCTGTTGTCATGAAAGGCATGCTCTAGGAACGAAGACGTGGTCACCCTAAAAGAATCAGGTGGCTTGTAGCAACTGAAATCCAACAAGTAGATGGTGACTTTTTTTCTGTATTTAAGGTATAAGACAGCCGAGGCTGCAAATACTACAATCATGAAACGGTGGCAAGTTATGGAGAGAATGATCTCTGTCAGACCTGAGATAAGTTGCTGGATTGTAGCCATGAGGAAAAGGAAAAGAGTTGTGCTGGCTGTGTTTGAAAGCAGTGAAATAATTTGTTTTGGTAGGCAAGAATTGGAGTGGGGGCAGTACTTATATGGTTTGTAGTTCAAGGAAGTTGAACCTTTTTCTCCGGGAATCAATTATGATGTGAAGAAAGGACTATGGGAAAAGTTAGGGTTTGTTTGGAAATTCTGAAAATTGAATTAGGCTTAGTGCTATTTGGTTTTTAAACCAACAAATTCACAGTTGGTTTGAGGAAAAAAAAAGTATTTATGCCTTGTTTTCTGTACAGTGCTGAATAAATTTACCAAAAAAAGAATTTATCGAACCATGATGAAATAAAAACTGACCAGATTAGCTTGTTAGGTTTTTATATTTCCCAAACATCCCCTAAAAAGGAGGGAGGAGAGTGAAAGGGACATTGCTCATCATTTCTGTGCTTGCCTCTCAAGTCTCGACACCAGGAACCAAAATATGCACGCAACACTGCGCGTATTTCTTTGCTTTCTAAAACTTCTCTGTTCCCTGTAAATATTGTAATTGACTATATCTATCTCATTAGAAGGCTGGAGGTTGAAATAAGAGACAGTGGAATAACGGGGTGCCGCTAATTTTAGGCTTGATGTTGAACCTTTTAACTCACACGAAAAAACAGACAAACAAACTCCCTTTGTTGGGGGAATTCATTCTTCCTTCACATCAATGATCAAACCCATGTTTTTGTTTATCCCAATTGAGTCTCATCACTTCTTTAGATTGGTGCTATCATTTTTATTATTTTTTTAAGTTTTTATCAACTGATGTAACTGTACGTCAACATGGTATGTCATGTCAACAAATCACTTAGTATCTACACTAATGTCATATTATCAAAGTATTTTAAAAATAGTGTGCTAACTTGGCATTGTCAAGTTTGTTACATAATATGAAATGGGAAAAAATGTTATTAAAAAAAAAAAATCAATGGTAAGAATATTGGTTATTTATTTATTTATTTTGGATTTTTATTTTTTTAACAATAGAGACTTATTTCTATCCCAATCCTTAATATTTGCAAATAAGTATCACTGAATTCTTATGCACATGAATACGAGAACTCTCCATTAATTGTAAGGATACGTGCCACTGCGCAATATTAGCTACTCTTATAATAATAAACGGGTATTGATGCACTTTTACAAGCTTGAACCTAAGATTTCTTTCCTAAAAGTAAAGATACATGTCACTAGGTCGTCAGGTCGATAAAACGACATTAGTACCTATAACCCTAGCTAGTTTAGTCAATCAAAAATCAAATTAACATATCTATTTGTTCAAAAAATATCCGAGCACATAAACAATAATCCTGTGGTTGAATGTGCCCTAGTAGTAGGTTTTAAAAATAGTGATACATAAAAGTAGGGAGATATATGTTATTGGCCAACAAGCCATCGACCCTACAACTGTAGTTGGATCAGTTAATCGAAAATCAAAACAACATCTCGCTTTGAAAAAAAAAAAAAAAAGAAGAAAAAACCTATTCCAGTATGTAAACAAGAATCTTGTGGTTGTGTTTCAATGAAATTGGAATGAAAATTCATGTGAATTTTATTTTCTTTTGGTTCTTAAATTCTGGCTTTTCCAATTGCCTGTTCAATACGACCACAGATCTTCATGGTCAGTGCTGTGTGAACACTATGGGAAACAAGGCAACTCAACTCAAAGTTGAGTTGCCTTTTTGAGCTTTAAGGACTGCCTTTTCCTTTTGTTTTTATCATCGAATAGAATTCACCCAAATCACAATGCAATGGAAATTCTTCTCAAGCTAGCATTGTCTCCATCAGGATGTTCCACTTAATTCCCATGGCCAAGAACTATAAGCAAAATTGAGTGCATGTCAAGAGCCAGGGGACCATCCAATTGTTGAAAAAAATGAAAAAAGACGGCTAGTTTAATGAAGAGCGCGCTACAGAGCTGTATACAGCTAGCTTTTTGGCAAAAGTGATGAGGTGCTACAGACTTATGAGTTAAAACAACTAGGGGTGTGCGCGGGTCGGGTGAGGGCGGGTGGAGAGTAAAACCGCCAACCAACCCGCCCTTGGCGGGTGGCTAATTCTCACACCCGCCAACCAACCCGTCTACCTCAATAACCGGCGGATTGATTAAATATATAGCGGGTTTCAACTTGCAGGTTGGGCGGATTGAGCGGGTGAAGTATTACTATTTTTTTTTAATAAACACCTAAAGTTCTTAAAATCTTTTTAACAAGTAAAAACACCTCAAATTCGTATATTACAATGCAATATTGTGTTATTTAGTAATTAAACTATAATCCAAACAATTCTTCCAATAGTAATAAACTAAAGTGCCAAAATAAATTGCCCTACAACAATAGAAGCTACTAATTAGATACATAATAATATAGGTTTATTATTATTAAAAAATCTTACAAACTAACATATGGTTTCACATTCAAAATTGAAAGAATATCAAATCTAATAAGTGCATATTCAAACTATCATAATAAATATCTCTAAAGAAATAAAAAACGCTAACTTGCAAGCATATCCAATTAAGGGAAAATATAATATAGGAATGAAATTTATTTTATTCAAATATATTATTTATTTATATATAATTATTTGGCGGGTGGTGGCGGGTTTAGGGCGGGTTGTCATCTCTATACCCGCCAACCGACCCCACCCGCCAAAAATTCATCAAATCCACCCAACCCAACCCGCCTAACCATTGTAACCGCGGATTGCGGATGGGGTCGGGGTGGGTGGGGTCGGGTCCGGCGGGTTGGGCGGATTTTTGCACACCCCTAAAAACAACTTTCAAAACGAAATTAGGACTCCAAATTAAAAAACAAAATGATACAAAAACAAAAATTACTAAAAATAATTAGTGATTATTAAAAGTGGCCTAAGACATCCTCCAAACAGGGGTACCTTTTTAATTGGGTCAAATTTTGCATCAAGGATGATGTAGATCGAGCTCCAAAAGTGGTTTTTGAATTGAGGTGCCGTACAAAAATTGGACATAAATGTGTGCAAACTTGTGGCCATTTAAAGTTGGAAGGGTTATTTTGACTTTCAATGGTCCCCTAATACCAGCAACTTCTCTGCTATGCCCTTTGTATTATAGTTTCACGTATATACTTAGATTAACCTAAAATTTTCAATATAATGAAGATATTTTTTTTTCTCTTATGGCCTGTTTAGGAACTTTGAAAACTGGATCAGACCAGTTCTGATTTCTTTCTGTTATATGGTTTTTATGTAAATCAGCTTATAGTTGGTTTGAAAAAAAACTGTATTTATGCTTTATTTTCTGGACATGATTGAAATGATCTACAGAAAAAATACACTTACCTAACAATACTAAATAAAAACCAGACATGTTTATCCTCAGCTGGCTAGGTTCTTAAGTTTGCCAAACACCCCCTAAGCATCACAAAGACCCAAAAATAAAGGGGAGTGTTTAGTTGTTCAAATAACTTATAACAAACTAAAGATGGTGTGGCAGGTTTTGAGTCTGAATTTTCGAACATTATTGGGTTGAAAATATACTCTCTTTCATTTATGTAAAATTACATCTCTCCAAATTTTAATTTTTTAAAATTTGAGGGGTACCCCAAGTATATATGCAAAACTGTAAAGGGTACGTGCCAATAAAAAATTTGGAGGTGGTCTGATTTTTCTACAAGCTGCACCAACTTGCACCATGTGGAGCTCTAAAAGTCTTACAATATATTATATATTAAGAGAGTCCACATTCCAGAAAGCTCTTAAATGGGGCTAACTTATTGCATGCAGTGAGGTTTAGGGAATCGTAGGGTTGGCTTGTAGGATGAAGCCCACAAAGGTGGCGTGCATGGTGATGATGGGAACTTTTATGAGAGACTTTGATTTTGGTGGTTAAATCTAAAGAGCTAAAGACAAAAGAGTTATATTCTCTCTCTTGGCAACATGATGATCACCCAACTCTACTAAAGAGACAGAGAGAAGACTCAAGTGCATGCAATTGGAATGACAGCAGCATTCTTTCGTATATAAATTGGCTTTAGTGTACAGCATTTCCTGCAGGCTCAGTTTGCAACTTAGCAACACATACACTTTCATTGTTGCAATCATCTCGATCTTTACTATTTTAAGAGCTATATATGGCCATGAAATGGCTTCTCTTTGCTGTGCTTTTGGTTGCTTCAATGGAAGCTCCAATGGCTGAAGCCCAACTTGGGCTTGTCAGTGGCCTCCTTGGTTTGATTCGTATTCAAGGAACTCTGTTTTGCACTGTCAATGGCAATATGGGTGTCAATGGCACCGCAACCCCTGTTTTCCCTAGTAAGTTAACAACCCATTGATTTTAAGCCTTTTCTAGCCTTTTCTAGCCTTTTCTTTGGATCATTGAAAACTTCAAGGGAAAGGAGAGAAAGGAGGTTGAAAATGCTCTTAAAAGAAATTTACTTCTATATTATTTTTTAAAAAAATTAGCGATGTAGGATATCTTGGGCCTACTCCCGGCTGAGGTTTGAACTCAGACTAATCCCTAGGGATGGACAAAATCACCTACAAACCCCATCCGTCCATCACGATAGTTAAGGTGTCAAGATTCGATCTCAAGACCTCGGTTGCTTCATGAGGCGTGATCGTTGACTGTCTTAGCTACTACCTTGGCGGGTTAATTTATATGTCAACATGTTTCTTTCTCTTCCCTCATTATTTACGAGATCCAAACGAGTCCAACAACCCTTGCAAAATTCCCAAAGTTGGTAGTAAATACTAAATTGCATGATGCACTATTTTGTTTTTGCTAAACAGTCATGGTGTTCCTTTCATTAATTTCTCATGGGCTTTGGTAGTTAACATAGTTCAACTGTGAGGCTCATTTTCTAGGTTAACATGAATGTAAAAAGATTTACCCTTGTTCCAAGACCTCCTAATATTAATAAGTGGGTATTGATGATGTGGTTCCATATATATACCTAAATCCGAGATCTATTTTCTAAAAGTGATGATACATGCCAATAGATCATAATATCAATGGATGGAGCGATATTTTTACAGGCAACTTCCCTAATTTAGTTTAATTATCAGGAATCCTTAATTTCGTCAATTAACATGACTTGAGATTTTGTCAAATTTTCCCATCTTATCAATCGATTAATACTAAATTTTAAGTAATGGAGATTGAGCCAATCTCTTATTTTTAGGACCTTAATTTTGAATCCATTATCGTCAAGTGATACTCAATTTTTATCCACTACACTAATGGTGAAACTTTGGTATGTGTTGTTGTAGATGCTGTGGTGCAATTGCAATGTGGAGCTGGAAATGTGGTGTCCACAGCAACAACCAATGGATCAGGAATATTTTCTATACTATTGGATCCTATTCAATATCTTCTCTCTTCCTTACTCACCAACTGCAACCTACTAGTTAACACGCCTCTCTCCAACTGTAATGCCAAGCTGCCCGCGGTGGGAGGCCTGCTCTCGCCATTACAGTTAATCGGAAACACCCTTCTCGGCCTTCTCAATGTCGCCAACATCATACCTGCTGGATTTCAGTTCATTCCCTTATCCTAAGTAAAGACGGACTAGAAAAATAAGGAAGTCCGTTCCCGATCATATTCCTATATATATAAATAAAGTGTATATCACCAATGACTATGATCATTTCTCTTTCCTGTATTTGGCTTATAAGTTTTAGGTCATCTCCTCTATGAAGATTGGCCTTTAAACCGTAAACTTTCTCCACAAGCACTGTTGCCTAGGAATAAATGTGATATATGTAATCTTAATTGCTTGCTTGCTATATAATAAATATTGCAGTCCATGCATACTGTATCTTTGTCTCTGTTGTTAATTTCTAGGGCTGATGTGAAGAAAAATTATTGAAGTTCCAATGCGGCAATTCTTCTGTTTACAAAACAATATGGTACGTGGCTAATGAACAAGAACTCTGGTCTTGATAATCTAATCTAATTACCCCGTAATATAAATGGAAAATACTTGGTTATCATATATCGAAGAGGCTAGGGATGACCACCAGGCTAATGAAAAATCGAAAATACCTGCCTTTTCACTAGTGAGGAGGAATCTCCATCTCTCAAGCTCTTGAATTCTGAACTATACTCATAATATTTCACTATGTATTATGACTAATTAGAAAAATATAAAAACAAGATAGGATAAGAACATACAAATTACAAGAATATTATGCCATGGATCCATATTAATTCACTTTTCCATTATAACATAATAATGGCCTGGGATGCATCGATCATTTCCGATCTTCTTGATTATTCGGATACGTGAAGAACGTAACGGTAAGTGAAGGTTCCTCATCATAGGTGATGAGACAAGTATTGTCTATGAGCACATACAAAATCATTGACATAGATACACTTGTCCATGTTTATAAGGATACAGATCGAGACCAGCAAACACGTACGAAACAAATGCATATAATCATATGAACGCTAAGATATATATATATATATATATATAAATTAAAACTTTTATTTAACAAAATTGACAAACTTGAACATATGATAAATGAAGATCGAAAGTTAAGATTGAGAATGTTCCTCCAAATTGGTCACTAGGCAATCTATATATATATATATATATATATATATATATACATGAATGCTAAAGTCAGGTGTACCTGATGCAAGTTGTATTAGATGACCTCCTTTAGAGCTAGTTGCAGATCATTTTTCGAAAAACTGACCGTTGGATTAGAAGCTCCTCTTATTTATTTCATGCCTGCCAAAAATCATAGTGATCCAACTGTTTGTTTTATAAAAAACATACGGAGAAAAAATGGCGACATTTTGAAGAACAAAAAATCACAATTTTTCACAATGACATTGTTCAAAATTGACCGTACGTTGGATCACCGTGATTTTTGGCAGACATGGCATACATAAGAGGATTATATATCTAATCCAACGGTCAGTTTTTCAAAATATGTTTGCAAAATTGCAAACAAAGAAAGAAGGCAAAATGGAAACTCAATGTTGTTTATCTATACTACTTATAAAAGACCAAATATTGGAAAAACTTTTGATTGACTAAAATGCCCTCGCATTAAATGTTAATGACACTTTTACCCTCTTACAATATTAATTACCCAAAATTTCTTTAATTGCTTTTTTGTAAGAGTCATTTTTTCAATTAATTTCCTAATTCAACAAGTACGTAGTTTATCAACAAGAAATTTTATGAAAAAAAAAGAGAAAAAAGAAAAGAAAAGATATTTGCCTTTTATTAGTTACAATAAAGGTACTCTAAATTAAATTAAAATTCTATTAATGAGTATGATTTCATAAATTACTACAAATTTAAATAATTTTTTTCCCAAATCAAATTAAAATTTCTTATAAACACCTGTATAACTTGATTGTCAAATAACTGAATATGGTATAATTTACATTCAATCTGTTATTTTAAAAAATAAAATAAAAAATAAATGCAATTTTGCTGCTAATTTTATCAAATAATTTGGTTTTATTTCTATTATGAAAATTATGTAATATACTGAATTCATATTTATTGATTTAATATTATTTTTACATAATTTTAATTAAATCTCTGAAAATCTTTATAAATGAAAGATTTCAACAACTTTAGACTCTTTACAATATAGTTGATTACTTTAAGATATTTTTAAATAAAATATTAAATGCTTATCGCATGCAATGTAATATTAGGAATTATATTTCTTATAAATACCTATATAACTTGATTTTCAAACATTTCATTTAGTTATATATTATCTAAATTATATTTCATTCATTAAACTTTTTTCACAAAAATTTACACATGCATCGCAGGTGGTGCATTGCTGGTATATATGAAATATTATTGGGGAAGACTAAGAGTGTAACCTTGATATTTAATTACTAGTTTAGTAGTTTTACAAAATTTTAAGGTGACGCTCTCTCTTTCTCTTTCTCTTTCTCTTTATAAAGGCCTATTGTCCCAATGGCATGTATCCCAATTATATATTAAGTGAAAATTATTGAGTTTTGAGCTTGTTAAGTAAGAGCTATTAAATTAAAGCCTATAAAATAGATCAATACGAGGTAATTGTGAGTATTAAATTATTAATTAGGGGGAATGGATAAGGGTATGTTTCTATTTGGGTTAATTACACTTTACCCAACTGTGGTTTGCCTCTAATTCAATTTGCCTACCTGTGGTTTCATTTTTCACACTTTACCCACCTGTGATTCCTTCCGTTACTCCTCCATAACCCACCTCCAGTGGGGACGTTACTCTAACACATAAACTCATAAAAACTGAAACAGCCCTGAATCATGTACACGACATCCTCCACTGCCCTTGCAATATCAAAATAGAAAGAAAGAAATGACTATCACCAAAGAAGCCGATCCCACGCACCCTACCACTAAAAACGCCACCAATCTTGAATTTAAACGACTTCCACTATTTTGTTGAGGCGGCAGTACTGGTGGTGGAGATATTGGTGATGGAGTTTCAGTTGTAGAAAGTTCCATCAGACAAGACCGACATACATATCCTCCTCCGTTACAGAAGTGCCCAGAACCCGGCAACGGACCGCATGGACAACTACTTGTACATGGCCCTGGCATTACATCCTCAAAAACCATGAAATTTGATTCAAAAATTTCATTACCCCAACAATACAAGGAGTAGTTTGATGACACAACTCCACAGAAAATACTGCGTTTTGCTTCTATTGCTGTAAAACCAATCTCTCGCAAACTTTCGGGTAAGCTGAAATTATTCTCTCCCCAACAAACAACTGTTTGATTATACCTG